>CM046453.1:42554183-42732734 GCA_025506515.1 Flaveria trinervia | reverse complement strand
ATGGTTTGTTGTTCTCTTTTTTCTATCTTCCCAAAAAATGTTCATGCAGTCCTTCAAGATCATTGTGGGTGATTCCATGCAATTAGAACTTCAAAAGTTTAGAAAGCTTAAGGTGTGGACACTTGTTGATCTCCCACCAAAAAGTATCAAATTGGAACAAATGGTTGTCTAAAAACAATTCAGAAGATCATGGTATTATAGTGAGGAACAAATCCAAATTGGTCGTTCAAAGCTTTACACATGAGGAGGGGATCAATTGCACGAAAGTTTTTTCTCTAATGGATCGTCTAGAAGCAATCCGTATCTTTCTCGCTCATGTTGCTCACAAACATTTTAAAGTCTATCTGATGGATGTCAAATGTGTCTTTCTTTATTAAGATATTAATCAAGAGATATATATGTGTTAACCATAGAATTTTGAGGATCCAGACCATTCTGATAAAGTTTACAAACTTAATACATCTCTTTATGGTTTACATCAAGCTCCTCACATCTGATACGAGACTCTCACTAATATCTTCCACCCACAAAGGTTTTTCTCGTGGTAGAATCGATATGACTTTATCAAAAAGGAAGTGGAAGGTGAGATGTAATTGTGCATGTCTATTGGACGAAATTATTTTGTGTTTCCACCAATCCTAAGCTCTGTTGGAATTTGGAGAGCTATGACAAATCGGTTTGAAATGAGAATGATCGGCGAAATGTGTTCTTTCTTAGTTTGCAAGTGGAACAGAAAACCTGAGGGTATTCTTATACATCAAGAAAAATATGCCAAGGAAATCTTCAAGAAATTCAAGATAGAAGATGCATATACTGAACTAACCCCATTCACCTACTCAAACATGTCGCACTCCTAATGAAATGGGAAATTAGTAGACCCTCATATCTATAGATCCATGATTGGCTCCTTAATGTATCTTACTTCCAGTCACCTAGACATTACTTTTGTAGGGATACTATGCTTGATATGAAGCAAACCCAAAGGAGTCTCATGAGAAGGCAGTTAAATGATTTTTTTTTGTTATTTAAAGGGTTGTTATCGCTTGGGTTTATGGTATCCTTAAGGTGGCAATGCTTATTCTCAAAGTGATTCTAATGGTTGCGGGATTAATAGAAAAATTAGTCACTCGTGGATACCAATATCTTGGTAATTGTCTTGTATCATGGTAAAGCAGAAAACATACAACTATGTCTCTCTCCATTGGGGAGGAAGAATATATTGCTACATCTACCTATTACTCTTAAGTGCTATGTTACAACACCAGATGATTGGTTATGGGGATCACCTTCTTCACACCCCTTTATTCTATGATAATGAAGCAGCCATTTGGATCGTGAAAATCCAATTCATCATTCTCGTGCCAAGCATATGAACAAGAATTCTTATCATTCGTGATGCTCAAGAAAAATCATTATTGAAACCTCTTGACAACATATTATCCTATTGACAGAAAAATCAAAAAGCGGATATTTTCACTAAAACTTTTGATAAACCCCACTTTATGAACTGATCTCGTATGGGATTAATATATTTTGAAACCTCTTCTGTTAAGTTAAACGGGTACATACTCTGAATATTATGTTCTTTTCTTTTTCTTCATCTCTTTTGATAACTTATATGCTACATAGTCTTCACCGTTTTACATTTACAAAATAATAATAATCATAATAATAATAATAAAATATATAATTATAAATATAATTAAGTTCGAAATTTTATTATCTTCCTGACAAATAGAAATTTCGGGGAGAATAAATAAAATTAATAGCTTTTTATTCGTTTTTTCTGACAGGAATCCTGAAGTAGGTTTTTATTTGATTGACAGGTTTGAAGGAGGTCAACAACATTGAGTTAGGAATTGCTTGGTAGGCTCGGCTCGAATATGAAGTAAACAATGATCTTGTAGCTAAACTAAAAGGCTAAGAAACTTGGTGATGAGGAATATCTCCTTGGCATTTTGGCTACACAAAGTTACAAGTCCTTGTCTAAAATGGGTTGAGAGCATAAAAAACTCTACTTTGATGTGTTTCAAAAATATCTCCATTTTCTTATCCTCATGTCTTGAATAAGGCTACAAGCTAGCTCTCTAAGTGCTTCATGTCTAGCTCTTCTGAAATAATCTTGTGTTATATCCTCTGCCATGTCTGAACACTGGCTGGAGTGAGACCTTCTCTATTATAGTTAAGTATAGACCAAGAGCTTCGTCAGCATATTTTGATGATCTTCTTTGTTATACGTGAGTATAAACCTAAGCTCTCTTTAGTTAGTTATATGATCATCTATTTGTTATACAGGGATAGCATGAAGCTCTTATTCTGTTCTTCAAAAAATAATAGCTTAGTGATTCTTATGATAAGATACTTGTGTGTATTCTCTTTGAAAAAATAAAGCAGAGTTAATCATATTGCTCAATAAATCAAGAGGATAGGAAAGTTCTTGCGAAATGTTTGGGGGACCGAGTCATTTGATTTTTTTCTCAAATTATTCAACAATGCACAATGGGAGTTGTAGATCCTGTTAAAAGAAAAAAAGGCATGGAATTAAAAGGGACCAACTATCATTAACACGTCAATCTATGACTTTCTTGGAACTTCAAAATGAAGTGTTTGAATATCCTGTTGATAACATGTATGTCCCTAGATCATGATATGTGATGTAATAGATCTTGTTTGGTATGATTAATGAAATGATATTGATTTGTTAGTTATAATGTTTAATGTTTCATTAATGTGTCGACATTGAATTGGTAATTAGGTTAGTGATTGCTGAATGATTACACATAATGTTTATTAATTAATACACAAACATCAAACTTAACATAATAAAGTTCTCATGCGAATGGCTCATGCGAATGAACCATACGCATGAATAACTTCACACGATTGACTCAGTCGCACGACTGAACCAGGAGACTGGATCAGTCGTACGATTGTAAACATAAGATTGGCTCAGTCGCACGACTGAACACTCAGTCGTACGAATGAATCAACCGCATGGTTCAATCGCACGACTGAACCAGACTAATGGTTCAGTCGCACGATTGAATATACAACCTATAAATACAACTCAATTCGTGAAAAGAAGGACTCTCGAAAAATTACGATTCCAGACGTACCCTAGCCGTCCAGAAACCTCTCAATTTGTTCTCCAAGTTCATAGAACACATTAGATCGATTCCCAATCGATTTCTAACGTTAGTTTCAATTCTTGTTTGATTCTTCGTGTGTTCTCACTGATTGGATCGCCAATCAAATAGGATTCCGCACTATTTGATCTGGTTGTTAATCTCTAGGTATTTCGGTCAAATACCAGGTCCTAACAAGTGGTATCAGAGCTATTGGCTCTTGATTACGTGTGATTCAATCAAGATTGATAAAAAGTTTTGTTTTTTGCACTAAAAACGCAATCTTTTGTGTCAAAAGTGATCTTGGACGTTCCCTGCTCATCAAAGTTTGGTTTCTACAGACTTAGGCAATTCAACCTTGCGAAAGTTCGAATTTTTACGGCTAAAACACGTTTAACCTAGAAATTTTCGCATAACAGCAGCTTCAGTCGCACGAGTGAGCCATTCGCACGACTGGACTCATTCGCATTGCTCAGTCGCACGATTGGACATAGTCGTATCTCCATTCGTACGATTGAACCGTTCGGTCGCACGGTTCATACGCATCAGCTTCATTCGCACGACTGAGCTAATCACTTAGTTCAGCCGCACGATTGAACCAGTCGTAGAGTTCATACGCACGACTGAGTGTTCATACGCACGCCTAGTCCATTCGCACCCTTCAGTCGGCCGACTTAAAATTGCTTATTAGACTTAAAGTTATTTACAATGGAAGATCAATTGTCAGCCTTTACAGCTGGGAAGGACTCTAGGATCCAGAACCTGCTGCTACTTGAGAGTGAGGTGGGTAATAATAATAAACCACCAAAGCTTTTAACGTTAGATGAGTTTCCCCACTGGAAACAACGTTTTGAGATCTATCTCAATGGAGTGGATCCGAATCTATGGGAGGCCATCGAGATTGGATATAGTACACCGGTGGGAGCCAATGGAGTAAAGTTAACCTTAGGAGGGATGACAGACGCGCAGAAAGTCAAATATAATGCAGAGAAGAGGGTCTATGCATTGATTACACAGTCTATCCCTAAAGAGATATTCCACCAGTACTCAGAAAATAAGCAGTCCAAGAAACTATGGGATGAGCTAGAGAAGAGGTACGACGGGAATGCCTCGTTGAAAGCAATCAAGGCTAAGGAGTTAAAGAAGGAATTGACAACTTCTCATCGATGGGAAACGAGAGTTTGGACGATGTTATAGATAGATTCTACCATTCGATGAGTGAACTGCATACACATGGGGTGGCTACTACCATGGAAGAGCAAGTTAATAATTTTGCAGACGGATTGCCTGAAAAATAGGTTTCATTCGTGTCTAATCTTAGACAGAATGGAATGCTGTCAAAACTGGATATTAATGACTTCATTCTTAAGTTACGAGAAGAATCACTTAGAATGAAGTACAGAGCTCAGAAGTCTACGTACAATCAAAATCCAGCTTTATACAATGCCACTCCTCAAGCTAAGACATCTAGAGCACCCCTCCAGACTGCATTTGTGTCTAGCTCATCGAGTCCTACACATGCACCTTCTTCAGGTTCAGAAATGTCAGGGTCTTTTTCTACCCAATACATTGGATCTGAAGCAAATGCTACTAGACTGAAGACCGAGAACCTTGGTAATGTGACTGTGGAAGTAGCTCGAGAGCACATGGATCTATTGGCAGCAATGGTCCATTCCTATGATGAACTTGTTGCTGGAAAGATTGGAAACTGCCATCTGGCAGACGAGGACTATGAGCAGGTGGACGAAATGGAGCTTGAGAGAATGGACATAATGTGGGCCTTAGCAAGTGCTGTCCGGAGGGCGAAGAAGTTTCTGAAAAAGACTGGACAGAACTTGGTTGCTACTAAGGATACCACCTTTGGCTTCGACAAGAGTAAAGTGACCTGCTTTAACTGTGGTGAAAAAGGGCACTTCAAGAGAGAATGTGTGAAGCCAAAGAAGACTGGGAATGTGAACCCGTTCTCATCCTTCACTCGTCTAGACAAGCAAACTACCAGTTCTACTTCCTCAAAAAAGGACTCAAAAGCCTTGACTGCTCATGATGATGAAGGACAGGATTGGAGTTTTAGGTTTGTCTCACCAGGGGAATCAAACATTGCAAATGTAGAAGATATTAACAGTGATTCCGCTAGTGAAGTAGATCTAGCAGTTGAGATAGCAATGTCACATAGTGAAGAAGCAACTGCAACCGAGGTTGGTTACAAGCCAAAAGTGGAGACTACCATGTCAGAGACAGAAAAGACAGAAGCAAAAGAATCAGAATCATCTGATACTGCATTGATGGCAAACGCTTCTGAATCTGCTCAGGTAAGTACTACTGACACAATGTTTAATAATCATGTTTTGTTCTGATTGTGATGCGTTTAGGAATAGCATAGATGCTAAGTTTGCTAGGTTATTAGATCATAATGATAACTTGATAAAAGTTTTGCATCTATGCACTGAGGCTAATAGGGTACTAAAACAAAATGAACTCAGTTATAAAGAAAAGATAGACCTTTTGACTAAACAGCTTAGGGAAACCGAAGTAGTTGCCTTTAATCAAGCTAATGACATTAGGTATTATCTAAAATCCCTAGAAGACACTAAGAAACAAAAGGCAGTTCTAGAAGTAGAAGTAAATTCACTAAAACAAAACTGCATAGTTGGACTAGTTCGTCGCACATAGTCCAACACTTAGTAAAAGAAAGGAACAACGGGGAGGGACTGGGTTATAAAGTGGTTCCGCCACCACCTGAGACTTTGATGAACACTAAAACCAGAGCTTTAAGTAGTAATCCCATCAAGGATCATGTAGTGTCTACTGCTCTTGTTAGTGATCCAGATTCTTATGTTCATCTATTGACACTGGAAACAAACAAAAGGAGACCACTTCAAAGGCAAAGGGTAATTGCATTGTGTTAATCTGGAAAAGAAATTTGAAAAGGTTAACTTAAAGTCAGGTTCTAACAAAGTCAAATCAGAACCAAAAAGGGCTTCTAAGGATAATCTTTCACACTTCAAGTCAAAGACCAATTAACCAAAAAGAAAAGGATGTCAAACAGGTTAAATCAGTTAATTTTGTTAAACCAGTAAACACATCAAAAGAACCAGAGTCAAAACCTAAAGTGAGTGATATTACTAGAGTGTCACACTGTCTCCACAAAGAAAGTTTAATCATAAAGTTGATAGCAGGGCGTGCTACAACTGTGGAGAATATGGACACATTGCTTCCTACTGTACTTATTATCAGACACCTAGGAAGAAGCTTGAACTTCAGGACTCAAAAACTAAGTCTTCTAAGAGGAGCTCTTTAACTCCACCTAGAAGAACTAGTGAACAGAAAGTTCAATCCATTAGCCAGTCGACTGTGTATCACAAACAGGCATTGCACAAATCTGGCCTATGGAAAGAAAAGTCAACCTCTGTGGTTGATAATGATGACAAGAAGGAACCTGAGCTACCCTCACCTTCTAAGGGTCAATGGGTTGAATTTCTGATATGTGATGCCTCTGGGAAACCCAAGCTAGTAAAGGCTTGGGTTCCTAACCTAAACTAATCCTTTACCTTGTATGTGCAGGTTGTTCAATACAGTGCTGAAACTAACACGTGGATAGTAGACAGTGGAGCATCCAGGCACTTGACAGGAAACAGAGCCCTTTTATCAAATGTCAAACAAATAAAAGGAGGGAATGTTTCGTTTGCTGGAAACAAGGGAGGATATATCACAGCTCAGGGAGAAGTTGGAAATCAGAATGTTAAGTTTGATAGGGTGAACTACGTCCAGCAACTTCAAAACAACTTACTCTCTGTTTCACAAATATGTGATACGGAATTTAAAGTCATCTTCGACAACAAGAGGTGTTACGTACTGAAGAAAGACTACGTGATCCCAGAGGACCAAGTTTTGATGACTGCTTCAAGATATAAAGATCTTTATGTCTTAGATCTGTCAACAACTTCTACAATGGATCATGAGGTTCAGTGCTTTCTATCCAAAGCTACTGAAAAAGACTCCATCTCCTGGCATAGGAGAATGGGACACATCAGTCAAAGGAAGATGAATCACTTGATTCAGAAGGATCTGGTGAGAGGTGTAAATGTCAAGAACTTTCAGCTTCCTGATTTCTGTATAGCTTGCAAGAAAGGTAAACAGACAAAGAAGTCTCATAAGGAAAAGAAGTTAATTCAATAGAACTTCCTCTTGAACTTCTACACATGGATCTGTTCGGTCCAGTCAGTACAAAGAGCATTGCAGGCGACCTGTACTGTTTTGTGGTCACCAATGACTACTCAAGGTTCACTTGGGTAATGTTTCTGAAATCCAAATCAGAAACATTTGAATCATTCAAGGAGTTGGTAACCACACTGGAATCTCTCTACAAGCTGAAAGTTAGACAAGTACGCTCAGACAACGGGAATGGAATTCAAGAACCATTGGATGGAGGAATACTGCAAGGAAAAGGGGATTGTGCATCAATTCACTTCTGCTTACACACCTCAGATGAATGGCGTTGCTGAGAGAAAGAACAGGAGCTTGATAGAGACAGCACGGACTATGCTGGCAGACTCGAAACTGCCTATCCAATTCTGGAATAAGGCAGTGGCAAATGCATGTTATACACTGAATCGAGTCCTGATAGTCAAGCGCCACGGAAAAACATGTTACGAGCTACTACAAAGACGCAAACCGAACTTGGAGTATCTCGAACCATTTGGGGCGCCGTGCACACTTTTGAAGAAGACACAAGAGGGTAAATTCAGCGAGAAGGCAGATGTAGGCATCTTTCTAGGATACAACATACCTAACAAGTGAGTTTACAATAACTCAACAGGTCTAGTAGAAGTTTGGTGTAATGTTGATGTTCAGCGATTCACCACACCGCCTACTGGCAAAGGACCGCCTACTTCTTTGACTATGATGGATTCTTCAAGTCCTTCAACATTCCTCTCTCTCCCTCGGATGACGAATTAGCTACACGAATGATGTATGATAGCTTGAATCCACCAACATCTAGCTCACAGGGAGAATCATCACTCATTCAGGGGGAGTAATCGACGACAGTGACACCTCCTCTGAAAATGAAGCTGAAGAAGATACCCAGAACAGTCAGGAGGAACAGGTTCCAGTTCCTGAAAGTCCACAAGCATCTACCAGTGGTGCACCTTCGACGTCAGAGCCTCAAACTCCAACTACCTCAGATGAAGAACCAAATGTTCATCATCTTGGCTCTGAGGTAGCTGTTCCTACTACTCCAGGATCACGTCTAAACGTTTATCATCCCTTAGACAATGTCATTGGGGATGTCCGATCAGGAGTACAAACCCGAAATCAGCTGTACTCAGCTGATTATGCCTCTGTTATGGAAAAGGGATATATTCATGATGGTGCCTATCGGTGTTTTGTCTCACAGGTTGAGCCAAAATATGCAGTGAAGCACTAAATGATGAGGCATGGGTGAGTGCAATGCAAGAAGAACTTCTTCAGTTCAAGAAGTTAGGTGTATGGTCTCTGTGGATAGACTAAAGGTGCTAAGGTCATTGGCACCAATGGGTTTTAAAATGCAAGAAAGATGACCAAGGTATTTTCACCCGTGGCAAGGATGGAAGCCATTCGTATCTTCCTTGCCTATGCATCGTACATGAAGATTAAAGTCTATCAATTAGATGTGAAGAGTGCATTTCTTCATGGGGAAATTAGAGAAACAGTTTATGTCAGTCAACCCGAGGGATTTGAAGATCCTTATCATCGGGATAGAGTCTACAAGCTCGACAAGGCTTTATACGGGCTTCATCAAGCTCCAAGAGCTTGGTATGAGAAACTCTCGACTCATCTTGTGAAACACGGCTTTCGTGGGGAGTCATTGACTGCACGCTGTTCATTAAAGAAAAAGATGGCGACCTACTGCTCGTACAAATCTATGTTGATGACATAATTTTCGGTTCAAAGAAAACGAAGAGTTATGCAAAGATTTGAAGCAGTTATGCAGAAAGAGTTTGAGATGAGTGCTATGGGGAGATGAAGTTCTTTCTCGGGCTACAGGTGGATCAAACACCAATGGGATCTTTCTACATCAGACCAAGTACGTAAGAGACATTCTAATCGCTTTGACATGGAGAATGCATCTGCTGCCGGTACTCCACTGGCTACGAATCACGACATTGCACCTGATGAAAATGGAGATCTTGTGGATGCCACGATGTACCGAGGAATGATTGGATCCCTCATGTATCTCACTGCCTCTAGACCTGATATCATGTATGCGACATGTTTATGTTCTAGATATCAGGCTAACCTAAGGTCAATCATCTGATCGGGGTCAAAAGGATTTTTCGCTATCTAAAGGGTACACCCACACTGGGGTTGTGGTATCCTCATGATGATGATTTTGAGCTCACGGCGTATAGTGACTCGGACTACGGAGGCTGCAAGATGAACTACAAGTCTACATCAGCAGGGTGTCAATTCTTTGGGAGAAGATTAATTACCTGGCAGTGTAAGAAGCAGACATCGGTTGCATTGTCAACCTGTGAAGCCGAATATGTTGCTGCTGCAAGTTGCTGTTCACAAATCATCTGGATTCAACAGCAAATGCGGGATTACGGTTTAACGTTCCATTCTACTCCTATTTTTGTAGATAACTCTGCTGCAATTGCAGTAACTAAAAACCGGTCCAACATCCTAAGACCAAACATATCGGTATTAAATATCATTTCATACGAGATTGTTTCGAAAAAAACTTAATTGATGTGGTAAAATTAATACTGATTTTCAACGCGCTGACCTCTATACTAAAGCCTTTGATAAACCACGTTTTCAATATCTGCTAGAGGTCAACGGCGTTAAAAAGAGAAGTGATGTTATTCCTGATGATGATCATGGTAGTCCGATGTAGTTTAGTTAATTTTCCTTTTTTATTTTATTTTATTTGTTTATTTTAGTCTGTTTAAATTAAACTCATGTTATTCTGCTGTTTTATTAAAATCCTAAAATAATTAAACCAGGTTTGATTTTAGTATTTTAGGGGGAGAATAAGTCAGCAAGCAACATTAAAAAAAAAGAAAAGAAAGGAAACCGAGGGAGAAGGAGTGGAAAGCTGATACAAGGTAGATCGTATCTGTGATACCGATTCAAACCCTTTGGAATATGATAGTACACAGGAACAAGTCAAGAGGGACTTTAAAATCCTAATTTAGAAAAGATGAAAAAATTCAAAGTATAAGTCTGTGTAGTCTAAGCAATATAAAAGGGAAGATGATAGAAAAACTGGTAACTCCTAAGGTAACACAATGAGAGTAGACCTAGAGGTTGCTAGACCACAATGATATGTCGGTAGATTCAACACAATAGATGATTAGACCGGACTGGTGATCTCAAGATCAAACTAAGTTGTTCAACTGACTGTGGGCTTCCATCTTATCACTGGTTAACACAATCATAATATTCCAATAAGGGGTAATGAGCATGTAAACGCCAAAATGTGTGCGGATGACCATAAATAGAGCAAAGCACGAAAAAAATGAAAGAAAAATGCTATCAAGCTAATGACCTATGTTGTTGGTGCATTTGGTGCAAAATAAAAGCTGCTCTAACAAGGATATAGGTTGTGTGCCTCTCTACTGTGCGATGGCACTGACCTGAGGATAAGCATAACCTGGATATTCTAGAATTCATTGTTGTTTGCCGCCTCTTTGCTGTGCGATGGCACTGACCTGAGGACTGGTTTCTCTATGAAAGATCTAAGAATAGTCTCTTCTTGTAACATACCCGTAGACCGCTCAAAAGCTCCTGAGGGATGTTGATTACCATATAAGTGTGGGATCCACAAATGTTCGTTGAATTAAATAAACCAAAAACAATCACCGGTTTGAGTCAAGAGTCTGTGTATGGATTTAAGTGGACAAACATATTGACAATCATTGTGGCTGCAATTCTTGAAAGTTCAATCAATGTGGTAATCTAAGAGTTCCAGTATGATTCCCTAAAGCTGCTGATGACTCTGGATGAACACCAAGAATTGAGCATCGAAAGAGTTTGATAACAAGTCCCAAATGATTTGATGTTCCTGTATGATTCCAAAATTGAATTGGTCCAGGTGTGGTCAATCTAAGTTGAAGCTTCGATTCCGGAAACAAATCCCGTAGATTTCCATCTTAGGGTTTTATCCCTCACAAAAGTTCAAAAACAAATTTTATTTGTGTATTTAGTTTAAGTTTCTAGTTTAATCTTTTAGTGTGTGTCTGTCGGACTCCATCAGGAGAATCAGAATGGAATTAACTCACCTAAAAGGGTCATGTCTGAGATGGCCACATGTTTTTCAAAGTTTAAAGAGTCACGTCAGAGGTGACAACGTGTTTTAAAAAGAGTCACGTCTGAGGTGACTGATTTGGTTAAGAGCTTATAATGTTATTGTCAAAAGTTAAAAGGGTCTTAAAAGTAAAATGTTCAAAATGACTGTAAACTCACTAAGTGTGACCCATTCGCACGATTGGATCATGGTTATGGACAACTATGCGAATGGCTCCCAATCGGCCGAATGGCATGAGAATGATCCATTCGACCGAATAGAAGGGGGAGAATGAAGCAGTCGACCGACTGAGGCTCAGTCGGTCAACTGAAGATGCGAATGAAAGAGACCGAATGAGGCAGTCGACCGACTGAGACTCAGTCGGCCGACTGAATGCGATTGACTAGGCCAATCGTACGACTGAGACTCAGTCGCCTGAATGAACTGAGCGAATGAGGCCAGTCGGCCGATTGAACTTAAGTTCAGTATTTAAGGGCCTCAGTCGATCGCATGTTCCTCATCACACCAAAATCGCACTCAAATCGCATTCTTCCCGTTACTCTGCCAAAATTGCTACAGATCCTGATTTACATTGCTGTTGAGTTTCTTACATTCGAGTGACGATTTTACAGGTACATTACTCTTGAATCTTACCAAAATCAGAAGATTACCGAACCTACATAAGAGACACTCGATTGAATCAAGAACCAACTGTGAAATGACCTAATCACCTACGTAAACTAAGCAATTTAAAATTAAGTTTATAGGTTATTAGTGACAAGTAGGCGAGTCTAATGGACCATTAAACACTGTTAAATGACTTAAATTGGTCAAGATTCGACCCACAGGCGATCGAACAGTGGGGCAAGCGACTGGTCGTTCGAATGAACTCCAATCGCACGATTGAACCTTGCGATTGGGTCATTCGGCCGAATGAACCACCCGAATGAGTTCAGTCGGCCGACTGAACCAATCGAAGACTCAGTCGGCAGATTGAACTCAATCGCATGTCTCAATCAACGAATGAACTCAGTCGTACTTAAGAACAACCGAATGACTCCAGTCGCATGATTCATCATCGCATGAATGAATCAGAATGGAAGTGAAACACTACACTTAGAACTGAATTCTGATGTATTATGTACTAATGATCATGTGTTTTGTGTTTCAGGAAAAATGGCTGACAGATGGTCTCTTAATCCAAAGCACAACAATGTGCCCATTTGGACCACACAACTCGGAACGGGGCCAAGTTCTCCGAGATTATAGCCTTCCTCAAACGCTCACGGATACATAAGGCTATATCTACACCGTGCACGCCTTACAAATCACTACACCAGGCATTCTGGGAGAATGCCTCAGTGGATCGCTCTCGTGAGCCATACAGCATCCGAAGCACCATTTTGGGTCAAGCTATCGACATTACCGCTACAGATATCCAGAGAATCCTTGAGTTTGGGGATGACTCCACTCACCCCACTAAGTTACATCCTTTGACAGTGAGAGGGTGTTTCCTCCGAATCAAGTATGCGGGGGACATTAACTCGGGGGTGCTAAATAAGAGCAACCTGTGCCCACAATACAAATATCTGGCACATGTGATTCTTAAGTGCATTGCTTCGAGAAAGGGTGGTTTTGATGACCTATCAGATCAGATACAAAATGCCTTCGTGGCTCTGGTGCTGAACCACCCTTTCAGCTTCTCTATATGATCTTTGCTTATTTGGTAGAGAACATTGAAACAAAAGGGAAAGAAGGTTTTTGTATGTATCCAGATTTCTTCAGATGATATTCAATGAGAAGCTGCCTCTGCTCCCCAAGGAAAGTCACGATGCAGTGACTTTGGAACTTATGGATGACATACTTTGGGTAGGATGGTGGTGTACCGGGGCAAGCAAGTGAAGCCCCAGGCAAAGAGGCTGATTGGCCATTTAGCAGATGAAAGTTATGTGCACCGGGGAGACGCCAATGGCGTCATGAGGACAGTGACTCCGACGTGGAGCCAATTGTCCTACCTACTGATGATTCAGATGATGATGATAGTGGGGGTGCCGGAGACAATATGCCTGTTCCATAGAGAGGCACTACGTCTGATGTCGTGCCTCAAGCATCCGCCCCGGCTGCAGAAGTTACCGAATCAGCTGGTTTCATCATGATTTTGTCCTTGAGACAGAAGTAGAAGAAGAAGAGTCTGATGAGGAGCCCCTCACCAGGACTGTGGGAAGAAAAGTGGTTCCCACAGTACATGGGCTTCGGTGGTTGGTGAGCACCCAAGAGACTCTGGAGAGACAGAGACCGACCCGACCTATGTTCCAGGGTCAATCGGCAGGGTAGGAGGGGAGCATCCACCTCCAAGGGAACGAGGAGAAAACGGGTGGCTCAACCCCATGGGCAAAACCAAAGAAGAGCACCGTTTGACCTTCATCACTACTACCTCAGCACTACAGCCACTACAACCACTACGAGCACCACTACCACCTCTTCAGACACACCATCCACCACCATAGCCACCACAGCCCCCACATCACCCACAGACCCCACACACACAGACACCACCAACCGACCACCACAATACAGATCCAGCCACCACTACATCATTCACCCCTCACTCACCACCATATCATCCTGACCTGACCCGATATTCACCACAACCACCACCACACCTAGCCACCAAACCGAGCCCTCAGCCTATCCCTCATTCACTTACAGATCACCTCTACCTACAACTGCGGTAGAAGAACAGTTGTCGGCACTAAACAGAATGGTAATGCGTTTGCTGGCTGCCGATGAGGAAAAGGCCTCCCAAATCCGCCATCTTACTTACTGACCTGACTGCTGCACAAACTCACCAAATCGCAGAGCAGGCTCAAGTGATAGAAAGGCAGGCCCGACAGATGACTGCCCAGAGCACGAGATATCCCTTCTCCAAGCTCAAAGCGTCACCTCAGGGAAGAGAATAGAGGAGCTGGAAAAGGCTGAAAAGACCATTTGCTAAAGCTGAAAGGATCGAAGGAGGAGCCATTAAAGATAAGGATGGACAGAATGAGATGATGATGAAGACATGATGATGAAGACAATGATGATGATGATGAGAGTGAAACTAACGAAGAGAAAACTGAAGAATGGCACGAAGATGATGATACTGACGGAGGAAAGCACTGAATCTGTCTCAGCTCCAGGGCAAGAGAAAAGATCAAAGAACAGATAAGATCTGCCAGCTTCTGCTTCTGCACCTCCATGTGATGAGCCGAGTATTCAGGATAAAAGTAAATAGTAGATGTTTATGTATTTATTTACTTTTGTATTCTATATTGAAAAACCATGTATTAATTTTATATTAAGTTAATGCATTTCGTTTGATAAATTACTAATGATTTGAGTGTGAAATGTGTAAATTAAACAGATCCAAATTACAAAAGAGATGAGTTTGATATTGCTCCCCTTCAGCAGGTCAAGTCTCAACTCACAATGGTTCTTGATCTGCAAGGATTGTTAAGGTCAGTGAGTTATACCCCTGAAGAAGGGGAAATAATTCACGATCTATCAAACGAGCAACTGGCAGAAATTTTCAAGCTCAATCCTGATGAAATAGTGAAAGATGCTCCGACATGTAATGCTACCTGTTATGACGAGCTAAATGACGTTGATGAAATAGAGATAGAAGATATCACTGCAGAGCACTATCCTCAGTATGCTGACAATGAGGGCAATGTGGTTCCCAATCTGGGTGAATCCCTTGTCGGTGATACATTTGAGGTGTTAGACAAAATGGAGCAAGAGTCAAGAAGACAGAGGGAATGGCCCAAGCCTCAAAGGATGATGTTGATATCCGTAAGGCTGAATGGGCTGAATGTTTTAAAAGATTAGAGCCCAACGTGCTGCACGAAGAGGGATGCCTACACCAAGCTCTACAGAGTCAAGAAACATCTTAAGGTGTCAGGCAGGATTATCGCATGGGCATATTTTGATGATCTTAACGTTTATGCCGTTAGAGGGAGAATGGCATAGAGTACTTTAGATTTCCACATGATCTAAAGACTCTACCAGGTTTTGAGCTCAACCAGCTAGCCAAATTGAAGCTGTTGTATGCTGACCCGAGAAAGATGTCGGGCTGGTTTGAGGCTGCCCTAAAGAAAGAGTACCACACCAGGTGGATTAACTTCAGACCTCAACAACCTACAAGGTATATTAGAAGGTCTGAGATGGATGCCATTGCTGGAAAACCAAAGATAGTGTTGAAGTGGAATCATCCACGCAAAATGTCAAGAATCCCACTTCGGGAAATGACAAAGGATTTCACACCACACTTTAAGTGGTGGTACTACTACGATTGGAGAACAGCAGAAGCGGTCATAGTCCTAAATAAAGAGGGCAAATGGATACAATCAGAGTATTCGACCCGATGTGGCTTACCAACTTGTCGGAAAATGATGTCTATACACTTTACAAGTGGCCACTGTTCTATGATACGCAAGATATTGTACAGGCCCTCCAGTTCCAAAATGTCATAAGACTTTGCTTCGCGTTTGATATTCACGCGGGAGTCACAAAAGAGGACAAGTACAAGAAATGAGGAGGTAATGAAGAAAACAAGATATTAGAGAGATCTAGGTCCAAGGGGGAGTTTGTTGATACATGTATGTCCCTAGATCATGATATGTGATGTAATAGATCTTGTTTGGTATGATTAATGAAATGATATTGATAGTTTGTTAGTTATAATGTTTAATGTTTCATTAATGTGTCGACATTGAATTGGTTAATTAGGTTAGTGATTGCTTGATGATTACACATAATGTTTTATTAATTAATACACAATACATTCAAACTTAACATAATAAAGTTCTCATGCGAATGGCTCATGCGAATGAACCATACGCATGAATAACTTCACACGATTGACTCAGTCGCACGACTGAACCAGGAGACTGGATCAGTCGTACGATTGTAACATAAGATTGGCTCAGTCGCACGACTGAACACTCAGTCGTACGAATGAATCAACCACATGGTTCAATCGCACGACTAAACCAGACTAATGGTTCAGTCGCACGATTGAATAATACCAACCTATAAATACAACTCAATTCGTGAAAAAGAAGGACTCTCGAAAAAATTACGATTCCAGACGTACCCTAGCCGTCCAGAATCCTCTCAATTCGTTCTCCAAGTTCATAGAACACAATAGATTGATTCCCAATCGATTTCTAACGTTAGTTTCAATTCTTGTTTGATTCTTCGTGTGTTCTCACTGATTGGATCGCCAATCAAATAGGATTCCGCACTATTTGATCTGGTTTACACGTTAATCTCTAGGTATTTCGGTCAAATACCAGGTCCTAACATATCCTTTTATTCCTTGTTTTACCTTAGTTCTTTTCTTTGTACTCTATTTTTTCTTTGTTTTTGTGAATAGTGATGGTCTTGTGGGTCGATGAAGTTTTCTTGAATGAACTTTGTTAAATAATTAATCATTTGATTAGAGAAAATAAAAATTTTAAGGTATGATTTCAACGAAACTTTTGTTTTGCTAATAGTTTCGCTTGGTCAAACTATATGTTCGCTGGAATTTTCGCTCATCTCTGAGCCTCTTGATCTAATCATTCTTGTTAGGCGAACTATAGTTTCGCTTGCAACAAACTAGGGGCTATGTATAGGAATATGCGAACTATAATCGCTACTTTTGATTATTCAGTGCCCTAGTTTCAACCCCGTGGTTGAAAAATATTTATTACACTTTCTGATTCAATCAGATGATATAGGTTCTTAGGTGTGTGTTTCGAACTGAATTCTAAACATTGATTGTGTTTTTAATCATGTTTTGTGGTCTTTTAATCATGTTGGTTTGATGGTTCTCGTTAATTCAATTAGCGAAACTATGAAAGCTTTCAGCGAAACTAAAAGAACATTCACTGATTTCCAGCAAAATTCTCTAGTTATGCTGCTATTTTGAACTTGACAGTTTCACTTGATTAGATTCAATGAAATTATAGATTCGCTCGGCTCTTGTTCCTATCTCCCTATCTTAGCGAAACCGTACTTTCGCCCCGTCGAAAGTATAGGTTGGGCCAACGAAACTGTGATTGTTTTCCTTTAATTTAGTTACTTATTTATCATTATTATTATTTTTCTAACTTGCTTCTGTTTGTATTTCAGTTGGATGGAAAATCTTAAGTTTGATGAGAGGAAAATAATAATAGCCCTTCAAGATGATAGTAATCCAAAAGCTACGAGATTTAGAGATTGTATCAGATGGCTAAGGAATTCACCCATATCTAATTCAATTTCACATACGCCGACTATGACCTTGGGTTAAACCCTTATCGAATAGTTACAAGAGTTCTAGACCATGATATTTCCATTACTGTTGAGATCATTACAAGGGTATTGAGGTTGGAAAATGATTATGGAGAAAAGGTTATGCTATCTAATGTATAAGTGTTGGAATCTTTTAGAAGCATCGGATATGAGGGACCTCCATTTGGAACGTGGAAAGAGACTAAGAAATCTTTTCCCTCCAAAGAAAGAAGATATATTGCCCACGTGTTTATTATGTGCGTAGACCATAGAAAGTGAAGTTTTGATGGGTTGAAATTGGATTGGGCCAAAGGTATGATTGTTTTTTGTAGAGGTCAAAAGGCAAACATTGCCAAACTCCCCATTGAGTGCATGGTGGAGAATATTATGGCATTAAAGAAAAATAAATGGCTCTTATATCTACGATTTGTCCAAATGCTAATTAATGATCTGATTCCTAGTATGCCCCGTCATGGTGAGATAAAGAGACTAATTCAGATGAACATGAGGATTTTTGTAGACTATCTGCTATAAGACATGATTTTAGTGGGAGAATATTTATATAAGAAGTGATAGAAAATGAAAACAAAAATGCTGAAGAAAACAGAGAAAAACATACTGAGGCAATCAAGAAAAAGGAAAAGATACTCCAAAGAAAAAGAATATGATTTTGAAGAAGAAATTAATGTAGTTGAGGAGGCATTGAGAGTACTAAAGGAAAAGATATCAAAAAAGAAGGCTAGCAAAGGAGAGCCTGTGAATGTAATTAAAACAAGATCTAAAGTATAAGCACCAAACCTTCTCTAAGACTCTAAGAAGTGATGACATATCTAAATTAGATCAAGATGTTATTAGGAGCCTTAATTTCTCTAGCAAATGAGTTGAGTATGGTGAAGATAAAGTTGGTTAACCAGGAGTTAAGAGAGAAGGAAAAGGATGAACTGTTGGAAGGAATGAGGAAAATGATGATGGATTAGCAAAGTTTAATTAAGACATTGTTGAATGAAGTAATGAGCTAAAAGCTTCTACTGGTTGGCCAAATTAGTTGACTCAATCTGAGTTAAATGGTCTTACTTATACATCTAAATACTCATTTCTTAAAATGACTAGTTCATCTAAGGCAGGAGAAGGCTCTAATGGTGCTAGTATTGCTGATATGGGATGTTCAGGTTCTTGAGATGCTAGTGTTAGTGGTGTTGGTAATGTAATTGGTGATGCATGTGTTGGAACTGGTACTTTTGAAGTTGGTAGATCAAGTGGAGTTGGAAAAGAAAGGACTGTTGAAACTGTGGATAAGGTTGTTAAGGCTAGTTTTATTGACTTGGGACTTGATATTGATAATGATTTTACTACTGAGGAAGTGGTAAAGAATCAAAATGATGATGCTAAAAAGAAGGGAAGTGAAATGAAGTTGGTTGATGAGGAGGATGAAGTAGAAGAAAAATTAGTGGATTATGATTATGAACTTGAGTATTATGAAGTTGATGAACGCCCCTTGACATAAGTGGTTAAGGCAGGTTCAATTGAAGGTAATGTATTCGAGTTGGAGAAAGATGAATTTTTTGTTAAAGAGAAAGAACAAGAACAACTGTCTCCATTATTTCAAAATATACAAGAGCCAAGCAGGAAGGAGTTAGATAAAAGGATTATCAGTTAGAAGTACGATGTGAACCTTATGATGTTTATGATTAAAAGAAGGGGTGGAGGAATCTCCTATTTGAACAAGAGGAAGGCTTTCAAAACCTTTCCTAAATAGGATTTGAGATGGTTGGCCGAGATTCCCTTGATAGATTTTAACCTAAGTGAGGGGGTGAAGTTGCTTGAAAAAGAAACTAAGAAGGGGGTTAATGACAACTTTGAGTTATTTGGGTTTATGAAGGACGAGAGGAGGAGATCGAAGAAAGAAAAAGATTAGGTCATAGGAAAAATGAAGGATTGTTCTTAAGTTGAAGCCAGTATAGACAGTTAACAGGGTGAGATTACTTGATCCCTCTCCCTCAAGGCTACAAAAGTTCGCGAAATGGTTCTATGACACTAACACTAGGGAGGCTGTGATTAGGGTAAAGGATGAAACTATGATTAGACTTTTTGATCCCATGGAGGTGTTCTACTTCTATGATGAAGATTTGTTTCTTTTATGTGGGAACCACATGAAGGTTGGGTTATAGTTGAAACAAGATTAGAAGCAAGCCTGTTCGTCAACCTGACGGGTTAGGATGGATGTGCAAGATATTACAAGGCAATTTGAACTAGCCAATGCACATGGAGAGGAGGATAGGACAGCAGGATCTGGAGAGGAGACATCTACAAAAGTCGGAGAGGATGCGGGGTGGATGATGCTGAACTAGAAGATCCAATTGGTGAGGTCCAACTTAGGGGGAGTATTGAAGATCAAGATTAGATTGGACTTACCTTAGTTAGTTTTTATTTTACTATTAATGTAATAGGTTTGATGTTAGATTCCTTAGTTGGTAATTTGCAATTTGTATGTTTTGGTAGTCCAGTAAAAATATAGTTTCACTCACAGTCACCTGACCTAGTTAACCAGGTGAATATGTGTTTCGTCGGCGGGCGAAACATAGTCATGGTGTGGATAGTTCCTGTTAGTGAAATTAAGTCTTCCTTTATATTGAATTGCTTCTCTCATTTAAGGTAAATTTGCGAAACCCTAATACTAAAATTTATTTGTTGCAATACTGTTTTTGTTGGCTAGAAGTTCATTGTATTCATCTTGATCCTTTTCTATTCTTATTGTGTGTGTGTTTTTGATCATTATTGAAAAACTTTGAAACTAGAACATTGTGTGGTTTATGTTATGGATAATTGATCAGTGGATTATGTTAGTTTTATAAATCATTTGCACTGTATGTCAATCAATTAGACCAACAGTTGAGAAAATGGATGACCATGTGAAGTTCTTTGATAATTATGGTAACTTCTTCTGGGAGCATTGCATTTCTTAGAGAAATGGCTAGTCAACCACAATTAAAACACTTTACTTTGGATTTGTCACATCCAAGTTTTGTGTTCTCATTCAGACTCAGATTCTTCCTTTTTCGGAAGAATTGCTTTGCTCTCATTGCAATAATGGCCATTTGCCATTGCAAGTCCATTTCATCAACATCATCTGGATCCATTTCTTCCAATATTCTTGAATCAAATGTGTTGCTATAAGTTTACCTCCCAGATATACCTCAAAACAAGCAACAAAAGCATTATAAGTTGCCTTTTGCTCTTCAATTTTTTATCACTATGCATGCATGAGGGTGTTGCCGTTACTGGAGATGATGGTTTGTTTTGTTATGAAGTAGCAATGAAACATGTGGTTCTTTCTTGATCTCTAGAAGATAGAAAATCAACTTCCTTAGTCATAAAGGCATTTTCAACCGAATGAATTTCTAATGGAAACATGTATACTGTAACACCTCGAAAATTTGAAACAAGCCAATTAATAATAACGGGCTTAGTTGGGGTTATTTAATACAAATAAGAGAGGGATGGTTTATGGACCAAATTAACTAACGAGTTATGTGTTAGATGAGTTTAAGGCCCCGTGAACACTAGGTATATAAACACAAATCAGCCATATTGATCATCATTTACAACTCAAACAACCAACTTTCCAGAGATAGTGTGTAGAGAGAAAAACTGGAGACAAAAGTGATGAATTGAGGCATGATTGATCGTAGGGTTGAAGATATGCGTTTGTGGGCATCAAACAACAAGAAAAGATCAAGAATCCAAGTAAACCTCTCTTTAGTTCATACACGGATTATATGGTTTTGGGGTTTTGAAAGTGGCAAAGAATCATACAAAACTCACGTTTTTATGCATGAAATCATGTAAAAAATCTTAGATATAAGTTCATCGATGAAAAACTAAGGATTTGAATGTATAAATGTGAAGTTTTGGGTCAAAAACGGGTTAGATCGTCATTTTTATACGTCTAGAGAAACTATGAGTTCGTCCATAGAAACTGTCAGTTCTTCTTGCGAAACTATTGCTGGTAATTTCACAGCCATGCATTCCAATGAAAGTTGGGTGAAAATTCCACGCGAAACAAGCAGTGAAACTAGCTACAAAACTAGCAACAAAATTAGCAGCGAAACTGTGAGCAAAACTACCGGAGAAACTACGTAAAAAATGACCCGTTTGTATGTTAACTCACATGCAGACTATGTATCGTGAGCATACTCTAGGTGAAGTTATTTGCAGAGACCAGGTGAGTTCTAGAACCCCATTTACATGTTTTAACTGATTTTAGGGTTAGATATACATGTTTAGATGTTTTATTAGGTATGGTGTGTACCTGTTTGTTTATGTGTATGTGTGTATGGGTGGGTGAATGCTTGGGTTTGATTTGTAAAGTCTTGCAAGGAAATGTAAAGAGGTTCACAACTCAATAAGAGTTGTTAGCTCAACTGTGTGTTTACAACGTGCGATCTTGGCTAACCCTTAAGGGTTGACAAATTAAGGGAGTTAGTCTATGTGAGTACTCCATACGTGCGATATGGGATCCTTGTCACTTAACCCTAGATGATATGGCTTTATGCTCAAGAGGGTTGAGTGTAAGGATACCATATCGCACATATCTCACATATCGCATGTATGGAGTAGTCACATAGACTAACTCCCCCTATGTGTGAACCGTTAAGGTTTAGCCAAGATTGCACGTGGTAAACACATAGTTGAGCTAAGAACTATCAATGAGTTGTCAACCTCCTTTCATTTGCTTGCAAGACTTTCATTCGTTCATTCATTATGTTCCACTTTCATTATCTTAAATGTTTCGCTTCGTTAAGATAATACTTTACATTCATTATGAGAATCACACCATGTAAAGTCACATCATAATACGTAATAAGGAACAAAAGGAAACATATCATACATAAGCATAACATCATGACACATCATCATACATAACATACATAAGGCATCGTTCATTAACATACCCCAGCACAAGAAGTACAAGTCATCATAAAACATAACCGACCCTCCTCAGGATAGCGGGGGTTTGGGGGCGGCAATTCCTGACTACGGGGTTCTAGGGGCAGCAGCCCCTAGTGTGGTCTAAGGGGCAACGCCCCTGGCTAGGGTCGGGCTGCCAGGTCAGCGTGAAAAATATTATTTAACATATTTGAATAGCATATTTTGTTATAGAAACATCGATTTTCCTATTAAAATCTCTTAAAATCTTGGTCATTTAAATAGTATATTTAGTATGCATTTCTAGCCCCCAAACTAGTTTAAAACCTTTAAAATCGGGGATCTAGAACTCACCTGGACTCGATGAGTAGCTTCTCAATCAAGCTTTCTAAGCAAGGTTCACCCTACGCAACATGCAAATAAGTTAACACTCAAAGGGGTTAATTTCTGCCTAATTTCACTGCTAATTTCGTTGCATGATCAGCAGTCTCGCTAGCTTCGCCAGTAGTTTCGCGGCTAGTTTCACCGGCAGTTTCGTTGGCATCTTCGCTGCCAGTTTCACCCAACTTTTTTTGAATAACCATGTCTGTGAAACTACGTGTGAAACTATAGTTTCACAGGAAGTCTTTGTAGTTTCACTAGATGACTACATAATTTCGCTAGATGAACATATAGTTTCGTAGAATGGGCTGAAATTATGAACTAACCCAGTTTTGTCCCAAAACTTGAATCTTTTACACCCAAATCCTTGGTTTATCACCCAAGAAGCTATATCTAAGCTTCCTACTAGTTTTCTTACACAAAATGTGAGTTTTTGGAGATTCTTTGCCACTTTCAAAAACCCCAAACCCTAGAATCCGGGTTTACCCACAAAGAAATGATTAAACAAAGTTTCTTACCTGGTTTCTTGGTCTTTTCTTGTTGTTTGAATGCACACAAACACCGATCTTCAATATCTTCATCAACCAAGCCTTGAATCACTATTTTCTCTCTCTACACTCTCTCTCTAGAAGTTGGTGTTGACTTGCAAATGAGAGTGGCTTAAGCTGATCCTTTTATATATACTGGGCATTCCCAGGACCTTAAACTCGCTGAACACATGACTCGCGAGGTCTACTCGGTCCATACTCCATTTCCTGCTTATTTTCTTTAAATAATCACGGCTAAGCCCATTATTATTATTGGCTCGTTTAGACTTTATTCTGGGCATTACATGTCCACCCCCTTATTTAGGTTTCATCCTAAAACCTATTTGTCGCTGAATAGTTGAGGGTAATGTTGTCTTATCTCATCCTCAACTTCCCAAGTGTATTCTGATCCCTTCCTATGCTTCCACTGTATTCGCAACAAGGGAACCACCTTATTCCTTAGCCTCTTCTCCTTGCGATCGATGATCGCCACTGGTTGCTCTGCATAATTGAGTCATTCATCCCCTTCAATATCCTCTAGCGGCACCACAATATCCTCGTCGGCTAAGCACTTTCTTAAGTGAGATACATGGGATGTCAGATGAATTCCATTTAACTCACTAGGCAACTCCAACCTATAGGCCACCTTTCCTACTTAAGCCATGATTTAGAAAGGCCCTATGTATCTCAGGCTCCACTTGCCCTGCTTTCTAAACCGAATGAATTACTTCCCAGGTGGGAATTTTAACATAACCTTGTCACCCACCTAGAACTCAATCATTCTTTGTTGTTTATCGGCACATGACTTTTGTCTATCATTAGCTGCCTTCATAAAGGCATTGATCCTTTCCAGCTTCTCAGTCGTAGCCTCGATCACCTCCATGCTCCATAACTCTTTATGGCCAATATCCCCCAACAAGCTGGCGTTCTACATCTCCTACTGTATAACATCTCATAAGGAGGCATACCAATGCTGGCATGGTAGCTATTGTTATATGAGAACTTGGCTAGCGGTAAGTGGTCATCCCAACTTCCTCCAAAATCAATAATGCATGCCCGAAGCATATCTTCCAGCGTCTGAATGGTCTTTTTTGGCTGACCGTCCGTCTAGGGATGATAACTGTGCTGATATGTAACCTCATCCCCATAGCATCGTGAAATCTCTTCCAAAACTTGGATATAAACCGAGTGTCACGATCAGACACGATATAACCAATACACCATGGCGACTTACAATCTCCTTTATGAATAGATTCATGAGTCTCTAAGAGGAATACATTTCACAGATCGGTAGGAAGTGAGCACTCTTCATCAAACGATCAACTACCACCCATATGGCATCATACCCTCTCGCGGTACGCGGTAAATTCTTGATAAAGTCCATTGTGATATGTTCCAACTTCCACTCGGGTATATCCACCGGTTGGATCTTCATGTACGGTTTCTCATGCTCCGCCTTCAGTTATAGGCAAGTAAGGCACTTATGTATGTACTCTATTACGTCACGTTTCATACCCGACCACCAATAATCTTTCTTCATATCTTGATACATCTTTATGGCACTGGGATGAATGGAGTATCGCATCTTGTGAGCTTCGTTCATGATTTTCTCAAGTAGATCCCCATAATAAGGAATCCACATTCGTTCGAATCTCGAACACCGAGAGTGTTCTTACCCAATTCCAAGACTAGACCTCTCATCCTTTCGAAGTTAAGACGATCTTCTTTCTACGCCTCATCTTGAAAATCCTTGATCTGTTTCATCATATCGGAGGTCATATTTAATTGGTAAGCCTTTACCCGAATGATTCAGGCCTCTCCTTCTGGCTAAGGGCATCCGCCATTACGTTGGCCTTGCCCGGATGCTAATGAATCTCTCAATCATAATCCTTTATGTGCTCCAACCATCTCCTCTGTCTCATGTTCAAATCCTTCTTCTCAAATAAGTACTTCTAGCTCTTGTGGTCCGTGGAGATTGTGCACTTCATCCTGTACAGGTAGCGCGTCCAAATATTTAATGCGAAGACCACAACTGCTAGCTCCAAGTCGTGAGTAGGATAATTAATCTCTTGAACTTTCAATTTTCAGAATGCGTAAACTATAACCTTTCCTCGCTGCATCAACACGAAACTCAACCCTGAGTAAGAAGCATCTGAATAAACCACCAAATCCTCGCTTCCTTTAGGTAATGATAAGACTTGAGCTTGCGTCTACCTCGCCTTTAGCTCCTCAAAGACTTCTATTGTTCTTGACCCCAAAAAAAATTCACGTCCTTACGGGTTAACTTAGTCAACGGAGAAGCTATCTTCGAGATGTCTTGGATGAATCTTCTATAATAGCCCACTAACCCTAAGAAACTACGGATCTGGGCTGGCATCTTTGCAGACTTTCATTGCATCGCCGCCTCTACCTTTGCTAGGTCTACCACCATAATCCTCTCGGGATTCACCACGTGACCCAAAAATTGAACTTCACATAACTAGAACGTGCACTTAGAGAACTTGGCATACAATTTCTCTTTTCACGTCTCTAACACTTCTCAAATGTGGCCAGCATGCTCCGCCTCGCTCTTCGAATAAATTAGGATATCATCAATAAACACAATCCCTGATTTGTCCAACATCGGACGACACACTCGATTCATAAGTCTATAAAAGCAGTTGGAGCATTTCTTAAACCAAAAGACATAACGATAAACTCCTAGTGTCTGTAATGCGTGCGAAAAGCTATTTTAGGAATATATTGCTCCCACACCTTCAGCTGATGGTAGCCAGATCAAAGATCTATCCTCGAGAACCAACTAGCACCTTGGAATTAGTCAAACAAGTCATCAATCCTCGGTAATGGATACCGATTGTTCACTGTCAACTTGTTCAACTCGCGGTAGTCAGTACACAACTTCATCCTACAATCCTTCTTTTTGACGAACAAGGCCGGGGCACCCCAAGGAGACATACTCGGTCTAATGAACCCCTTATCAAGCAACTCCTATGGTTGCTCCATCAATTCCTTCATCTCGATTAGAGCCAACCGATACAGTGCCTTAGCAACAAGTTGGGCACCTTGTATCAAGTCAATCTGAAACTCGATCTCGCGATCCGGTGGCACACCTAGTAAGTCTTCTAGAAACACGTCCGGAAAGTCACACACAACCGGTACATCAGACAGTTGTGGTGTTGATGTATCCACATTCTTTACGTAGGCCAAGTAGGCACTACATCCATGCCTCATACACTTTCCAGTCACCGCCATCAAAATCACCTTTTGGATAGTCGTAACTCGATCGCCATAAAGCGTCACTGAACTCCCCTCTGGCGTTGTTAGTTTGACCATCTTCTTGCAACACATAATTTTTGCCTTGTAGTCCGCCAACCAATCCATTCCTGGTTTGCTCAGTCCATCCAGCCCTAACCAAATCATCAGTCAAACTGCTGGTGAAGTCAATCGCAGCTTGTAAGGTTAAAGGCCTAGAAGATTGAACCATTACCCTGACTCTAGGATGTAGCCACCAAATAAAATGTGCTACACCCTTAGATTCCGGTGTCAGCTGGTGTGGCACCAATCGAGACAGGGCTAAGAAGCGGTTGATGTATTCAGTGTAATTTGGACTCTTCATCTTTAGGCTCAAGAATTCAGACTCTAGCTTCTTCAGTTGGTTGATGGGGTAGTATTTGCTGGTTATCAGTTCCTTGAACTCGGTCTAGCTTATTCGGTTAACAACGTTCCTTCCCCGGGGCTAAATAGCTGTCTTCTACCATTCTAGAGCCGATCCTTTGAGTGACTGGGATGCGAACCCTACCATGTGGTCAACTTTACACAAACTGATGTCCTGGAAAACTTCTATTTCATCGATCCATCATGACGTCTCTATCGCACCCTCACTGCCATAGAAGTCTTTTAGCTTGCATGGCATTAAAGTTTTGTAGGAGCATCCTTTCTTCAGTGCTTCAGCTTCCTTGTTATTTCCCTCGTTGTTTTCGAATACATCATCACCACCAGGATTACTCCGGTTTGCGTTGATCTAGGCTATAATGGTAGGAATAGCGTTTTCAATATGTTGTGCAACAAGGTTGGTGATCCTTTGGTTCGTCTAGCCCCTTTCATCATTCCCCTGAATTGCATTCTTTCCACGAGGGGTTCCTAGTGGAGTAGGGGTTTGGTTTTTGGTTCGTCTAGCCCCTTCCAGGCGGCCTTTAGTAGCTCCTCGTCTTCAATGTGGGTGCCTCTCCTAGTCGGCATTCTGATAGCATCATAGATAAATTTTTGTTTAGCATCTCATGAATGGTTTGGAGTAGCCCATGCATCCTTTATCCTAAACTATCGTGTCCTATAAGAGGGAGTGTATCATACACCCCACTAAATATCTCTGATCAAGATAATGTTTCATTAAATTAGCTTAAAACAATTTATCCATAACAGACACGATAAAAAATTCCAACATATAGCATGACATGTTGCAATTCAATATAAACAGCTCAGCAAGGTTTTAGCATCAACTAAAATAATTTCATAGAGAGATAGAGTTAATAGTGTCAAAAAATATAATTGTCTAAGAGTTACACTCTTACAAGTTGGAAGGTACCATCACCCCCATAACAATAATAATATTATTAGATAATAATAGACATAGTGTCCTTCAACTGTCTATAAGACAGATAATCCCACATTCTCTCCTTTTGTGCTCTTATGATGTTTGTTTCCTCTACCATAGTGTTGCTAGTTTGTGACGTCCCACCCTACTTGGGCCCGTGGTGTGATAGATTGGTATCAGAGCCAAAGGTTGTAGAGAAGTCGAGAATACCATAGTAAACCCTAGGCTACAACCCTGATACCTTAGGACCGTCCTTGTGTCAAAGTGTTAGGATGATCGGGTTGGGAAAATTAATGCTTACACTTGATCAACGTAATCATGAATTTACCAGACGTGTAAGTTCCAGCATGGACCTTTAGGTAATGAGTGGACTTTTTCTATTTAAAACATATGATTTCTGAAATTTCTTTTGATGTGATCTAAAGGTTTTTCTTAAATATAAACTACTCTACCTGATGCTATTTGAAGATGCTACTGATATATGATACTACTACTTACTCATACCTCTAGTTATTCATACTACTGGAATATCTGATACTATTGCCATCACTACCATGAGTACTATTATTATTACAGTCACGAGCTATGAGAAACCAAATTACTCATGATATTCCTTGCAGGATATTTAGGACTATGGCTGACAAGGGTAAGGCACCAGCATACCCCACTAACGAGACTACACCATCTGGTAGCCTCAAGAAGGCGACACCACGAATGGAGTATGAGGAGTATATGAGGAGACGCGAACATCCGGGATGGATATTCGTTATCAAATGACACCGAGCCATTAGAAGACCCTTCCTCGAAAACCCCCTCTAGGAGCCGGACGCGCTCCCACTCACCTCATATCGCAGCTCCTACCCACTCACCTATCCTGCCTACCGGGGATAGGGGTGCACATGTGATCACCCGCCCACACAAGAGTGCAAGGCCAGGTCCCTCAGTCTCTTTTAGGATGCCACCTCCTCCACCACCTGTTAGGATTCCAACACCTGCACCTCCATCATTGGACCCACTCCACCACCACCCACATGACGACCATTGGATGCCACCGATGTGCAGCCTGTAAGATGGCCCTAGTGTGCTAGCTGGTGACAGGTACTCCTAGTCTATCTGTTAGGCAAGCGACGTAGGTCCCTTCCATGCTGCTTTGGATGAGATTCTGAAGACCGTTCGTCATCACAAGCTGACCCTCCAGCACGCCACCCGGACCTCTTAGTCTGCCCAGTTTCAGGCCAGGATGGCTTCGCACTGGGTCCAACAGTTGGAGCAAGAATAGAGGAAGAGAAACTCAAGATGGCTGGGGTGGTTGAAGAAGAAGTGGATGTAAGGGTTTGGAGAGAATATGGGATTATCTGTCTTATAGACAGTTGAAGGACACTATTTTTATTATTATCTAATACTATTGTTATTATTATGGGGGTGATGGTACCTTCCAACTTGTAAGAGTGTAACTTTGAGACAATTACGTTTGCTGATACTGTTAACTCTATCTCTCTGAGAAACTATTTTAATTGATGCTAAAACCTTGCTGAGCTATTTATATTGAATTGCAACGTGTCATGCTATATGTTGGAAGTTTTGACCGTGTCCACTATGGATGAATTGTATTAAGCTAATTTAATAAAACATTTTCTGGATCAAAGATACTTAGTTTGGTGTATGATACACTCCCTCTTTATAGGGCATGATAATTTAGGGGTAAATGATCATGGCTACTCTAAACCATTTATGAGATGCTAAACAAAAATTTATCAGTGATGCTATCAGAATGCCGACTAGGAGAGGCACCCGCATTGGAATACGAGGAGTCACTAGAGGCTGCTAGGAAGGGGCTAGACAAAACAGAAACCAAACTCCTACTCCACAAGGAACCCCTCGTGGAGAGAATGCAAACCAGGGGAATGATTAAAGGATCACCAACCTTGTTGCACAATAGATTGCAAACGCTATTCCTATTATTATGGCCCAGATCAACGCAGACCGGAGTAATCCCGGTGGTGATGAAGTATTCGGAAACAACGAGGGTTTAGTTAGTCACCCATGCAATTCATGTGTTTTTTATGATGATTTATCTAGATCAAGCTTTACCATAGGGAAACTTAGTGTTCCAGGAAGGTCAGTTAGTCACCCATGCAATAATTAAATCATAATTTGAAACAATTAAGGTGTGCATGAACTCAAATTTTCGGACAAAGTGCATGCATGCACACTTGATACTTAAAACACATCTAACTAAACTACAACCCAATATACTACACTATACTACAAATAATATACTAAATAATATTATTACCATTTAAAAAAATCAAATTTAACTCCTCTACTACAAGCCAACTTTGGCCGCCCCATATGGCACACCCCTCTCCACCACTCACCACACACCCTCCTCTTCCCCACTACCATTTTATGCATTTTTCCAAATTCCATACACACACTACACCCTTATTCTCACTCTCTTCTCTCCCTCTCGGTTCTCCAAGATTCTACAGCCCTTATTCGAAGATTTCCAAATCATTTTGGCCCTTTACACTCTCCAAATCGTGAACCAAATAAAGAGTAAGCCTCATATTACCCGAAACAAGCTAGGTCATGTGTTATTCTTCTTTTTTCCACAAAAAACTTTACTTCTTTGTTATAACAGAAATCTACTACTATCACCTTGTTCTTGAGGAGCTTTTAACGTTCTTGAAGGTATCTTACTTGTTACATAAGTCATTCGATAGGTGTAATCTGATTTACACTTAGAAAACTGTTAGGACAGTTTTCGAATGGAGTACTAACAGATTCTACGTGAGACCAGATCAAATAGTGTGTAATCCTATTTGATTGGTGATCCATTCAGTGAGGCCGACAACCTGATCGATCTAACAATAAAACAAACGTTAAGAATTCATTAGAAATCAATTAGGAACGAACTATGAAGTTGGATAGGCTGCTTAGGGCGCTCTGGACGGCTAGGGTATGTCAATATTCGAAGTCTCTATTTTTCCATGAATTATGTGGCATTTATAGGTTTTAGTCTTCATTCGTACGACTGAACCATTTGCATGGTTCAGTCGTGTGACTGACTCATGCGGTTGATTCATCGCGGTTCAGTCGTGCGACTGAATCAATCTATATCTCAGTCATACGAATGATCCAGTCTCCTGATTTAGTCATGCAACTGGTTCATAAGCATGATTCATTCGTGTGTATGGTCCATAAGTGTGGTCCATTAGCATGAATAATCACGCGACTAGGTTGAACACATTTCTCAATCATTATTGACTTAGAACTATGGACAACAACCTCAAACCCATATAAGATGTTCATACACATGAATTATACCAAATACATTAATAATATGAAATATTGAAAGAAAAATAAACATCAATATCATATCATATTTCATTAAGTAATTACATTACACAAGTGTAAGAAATGAAAGACTTTTACATTAAGAACATAAACTAGGTACATGATGTATCAACAAACTCCCCTTGGACCTACTTTAGCCTATTTTCTAACATTCTTGAGATGCTCTTGAAATTTCTTGTACTTCTCTTCTTTGTTGACTCCTGCGTGTATCTCGAATACAAAGTAGAGTCGTATAACATGTTGGAATTGTAGAGCTTGTACAATATCTTATGTGTCATAGAACAATGGCCACTTGTATAAAGTGTAGACATCTTTAGCAGACAAGTTGGTAAGCCATGTTGGGTCAAAGACCCTGATAGTCTCAATCTTTCCTTCTCTGTTCAGAATTATGATTGCTTCCCCCGTCCTCTAATCATAATACTACCATTTTGAAGTGTGGAGTGAAGTCCTGAGGCATCTTCCATAAAGGAATCTTACACATTATGCATGGGGGACTCCACTTCAACACCACCTTAGGTCTTCCAGATATAGGATCAACTTCAGTCTTAGGAATGAACCGCTTAGGTTGTTGAGACCTGAAGTTGACCCATATGGTGTGGTATTGTTTCTTTAATGACTTCTCAAACCATCCCAACATCTTCCTCGGGTTGGCATACAAGAGGTCTAAACAAGTTAATCTGTTCAGCTCAAAACTAGGAAGAGTCTTCAATCATGTGAATATCTGAAGTACTCAATCCCTTCTCTCTTTTCATAGCATAAACATCCAAATCTTCAAAATAAGCCAATTGATGATTTTTCCTAATACTTTCTGGTGCTTCTTTACTCGATAAAGTTTGTGTAGGCATTCAGCTTTGGAGGTGCATGTTAGGCCTTCATCTCTAATAAACAAGCTGCCCATTCAACCTTCTTTATATCAACATTAGCATCTGTAGCGTGGGCTTTACTTTCATCCTCTGCTGTTTCTCTCAATCTCATCAAGCTTGATGAAAGTATCACTGTCAAAAGTTTCACCCAAGTTGGGGATAACATGCCCTCAGGGTCAGTGTACTGAGGATAGTGATCAGATGTGACATCTTCAATCTCAATCTCATCCACTCATTGTAGCTCCTCATCACTCAAAACATCTACTTCCGAAGCATCTTTAACAATTTCATCTGGATTCAATCTAAACAACAGCAAGCTGTACATCGGTCACATCAGGAATGATTTCTCCTTCTTCTGGAGTGTAGCTCACCGACCTTCTCACAATCCCTTGCAAGTCAAGAATCATAGTTAGTTGAGTCTTGACTTGCTGAAGGTGAAGAGCATCATAATCATCAGCCTGTGGAGCTTCGCTTTTGCCCTGATCATGTGTCTCCTCAACTGGAGATGTGGAGGACGCGACTCTTTTGGAGCACCTCTCCTGTGCTGCTTGATTTGAGGTTGATGCAGATGCATCACCTTCTTGATCATCATCCTCATCCTTATCATCTCCTTTTCCTTTTCCATTTGGTCCAGCTTCCTCATCATCATCATCTTCATCTGACTCATGATCTGTCAACTTATCATCATCATCTTCACCATCATCTCCATGATCTTTAATCTTTAGGGGCTCATCCTTTGTTCCCTTCAACCTTAACATCAGCTTTTTGTTCTTTTTCTCCAACCCCTCAATCCTCTTGACAAATGCCATCACAAGCTCATTTGAGCCTTTAGTGCATGGTGAGCTCAAACTAACGCTCTCTCATGAGCAGCGTTCTTCTCTGTCAGCTGAGCAATCCGCTTGCCTTAGGCGGTATTGACTGCCATCACCTGGTTCATCTGGTTGGCTCTCAGATCATCTATAGCAAGCAGCTTTAGCACCGGTCTGTTAAGGTTCGCCAGCTGTTCCTCTAACCAAACAGTGGGTAGAGTAGAGCCCTGTGTAGGTGGGAATTGGGTGGATGTGTCGGCTTGGTGAGTAATGGGTGTAGTGGTGGATGTGGTGTAGATGGTAGTAGGAATGGAAATGGATTGTGGTGGAGCTGTTTTAGGTATTGTGGGTGAGGTGGATGTGAATTTATGAGTGGTGGTGGGAGTGTCAGTGGTAGTAGAGGTTAGTTTGAGCTCACCATGCACTAAAGGCTCAAAATGAGTGGTGGTGGGAGTGTCAGTGGTAGTGTGGGGAACAGTAGTGGTGGTAGTAGTAGTGGGTGTGGTGGTGGAAGAATTGATCAAGGTGATCCTCTGCATGGCTCTTTGAGAAAACGCCATGCATTATCAGAGGTCTGTAGCGGAGTGTTAGAGACCATACTTATGTCCACTGGTTCATAGCAGTGTGTTCAAAATTTAAATGGCTTCGAAAGAACAAGTACTTCCGAAGCCACTTATACTTCGGAAGAGGCTGCTTCTTCCAAGGCTTGGGAACTTCTTCTTTCCTTCATACTTCGAAAGTAGTCTTCTGGTTGCTCTCCTAAGACTTAACCTTCGGAAGCAAGCTCTTGACTTCGGAAGTAGTGTTCTGCCTTCGGAAGTTGATCTTTCACTTTATCTTCAGAAGAACTCTACAACCTTCGGAAGTTCCATGCTAAGCTTCGGAAGCCTTTGCATGTAGCATCAAAATTATCTAAGTGATTTGGTTTTGGTTGCACCAACCTTCTTCTTGATCTAACACTCTTCTTCCAGGACCCCTTGGATATAGGGGCTCCCCCTGAGCAGATCGGCTGGTCGGGTGTGTATGTTCGATCTGTGACATCAGTATCACCACCTTTGACCCAACATGGCATCCACCAACCACCTCTTTCCCCTTCTTGGTAGCCATAACCCGGCTCCCGACTCTCCTGGTGAGAGGCTCATCATCAGACCCATCTTCTTCATCTAACAAGAAATCTGGTGGAAAGCAGCCCGCTTAGATCCACCAGGTGCAACTAAAGTACTGTGTGGAGGTGATGGAGATATAGTAGACGTGTCAGTGGCCTGTGATTGACTGGAGCTAGCATCTCCACCACCTTGACCATCATCAAGGTTGTCATCGTCGTCGTCATCTTCTTCAGTGGGAACAACTATTGGCTCAACGTCAGAATCACTGTCATCATGACGCCACTTCTTACGAGAGGGTGCCACATAATCCTCGTTGGCCAGATGGCCAAATAGTCTCCTGACCCCGGGCTTCACCTGCTTCCCCCGATACACCTTCATCCTCCTTAGAGTGGTCTCATCCATCACCTCTAAACTCACAACATCATCCTTCTCCTTAGGCAGCAAAGGAAGCTTCTCGTCTATGATCATCTGCAAGAACCTTGGATACATACAGAAGCCTTCCTTGCCCTTGGCCTCGATGTTCTCTATTAGGTACGAGAAGAGCATGTGAGAGAAACTGAATGGGTGGTTCAGTACTAGTACAATGTATGCATTCTGGATTTGGTCAGACATATCATCAAGTCCTCCACGCCTAGAGGCTATGCACTTCAGGATCACATGTGCCAGATACTTGAACTGGAGGCACATATTGCTGTTGTTCTGTACACTAGCATTGATGTCACCAGCGTACTTGATCCTAAAAAAGCATCCACGGACAGTCAGGGGATGCAGCTTGGTTGGATGGGCTCCGTCTTCCCCCAAATCCAAGACTCTCCTCAGGTCGTCATCACGGATCTCTATGTCTTGTCTAAAGATAGAGCTCTGGATATAATGGGGCTCAACCGACCGGTCCACTATGGCACTTTCCCAGAAAGCCTGCTGCATAGATCGATGTGGAGTGCATGGAGTAGAGATGGCCTTGTAGATCCTTGATCTACGCAGGAAGGCAATAATCCCAAAGAACTTAGAAGCGTTCTGAGATGTAGCATCAAGATGAGCACAGATGTTGTGCTTAGTGCTCATAGTCCATCTCTCATCCATATTGCTGCAACACAAGAAACATATACATTAGATTTGTGCATAAGAGATAATAGTTGAACTTTAGTTGATTTTCATCAACTGGTTCAATCTATGATTGAACCATACGACTGAGTTCAGTCGTACGATTGAGCCTACGATTGAGCCTACGATTGAGTTTAGTCATATGATTGACCCTACGACTAAACTTAGTCGTAAGCTATGCCATGCAGTTGAGTCAGTCGTGCGACTGAGTCACCCATTGATTCACTCGTGCGATTGAATCATGCGCCTGGCTTAATCATGCGACTGAGGTTCATATGGCGTGTCTATTCACATGTTGCTTTGTTCGACATGATAACTTTGAATCTTTGTCAAAACGTTACAATACATTTTGTGTTTAGATTCATTAGGTTTGCAGGGACTCGAAATAGCACTTAGTGTTTTTTTAAAAACAACGTTAATGTCCATTTAAGTGGTCTATTTTAGAGTATTGTCCTGGTTATTGATTTTAAACATTCTCGGTCAATTTGGGTTCGATTAATCTATTCTTTTGATTAAATTTTAGTTTCACAGTACCTGAAGATGAATAGAAATCGGTTAGTATCACAGTCGAAGACAAATCATAATAATCAGAAATTTGGGTAGAGTATCTGGTATTAGGTGGTTTTTGGGAGTTTTGAAGGGTGGTAAGAAATACGACCGACTGACCCCCCTTTTTATACTGTTTTAAGTTTCAATCGTGCGATTGGAGCCATACGCATGATTCATTCGTACGACTGAGGTTCAGTCGTGCGACTGACTCAGACTCCTTCATCCAGTTGTACGATTAGTTCATTCTTGTGATCCAATCGCATTGTTAACCCATACTCATGGTCCAATCATGTGATTGGCTCATACGTATGGTTGAAGCATGTGATTGGCTAATACTTATGATTCAATCATGGGATTGGCTCATACTTATGATTCAATCATGAGATTTGCTCATACTTGTGAGTTTGACCTCAAATATTTCCATACACTCAAAATCTAACTTTTGATTTATGATATTATAACCAATGATCATCTCAGACATGACCCTTTTAACAGAAAATCATTTGATCACCTCAGACGTGATCCTTTTAATTTGTGATTCACAGAGTTCATCTAGTTATATAGTCTGACATCGACGCATAGAAGAAAACAAAAGCTGATTACAACTTGAATTAAAACAAAACAAGACATATTTTTGTGTTTTTGATTTGAGGTGGATTGAAACCTTTTAGACATCATCTAACTGATTTTTCCTCCTAAGCAGAATAACTTCCATTTAATTTTATCATATTTGGAAAGATTCATATGGAATCATACAGGTATACCATAATCATTTGCCACCCTTTTATATGTACTTGAATACTAGGTTCTTATTTGTCTGAGAGTCAATAGTACTTGTAGGAAATCATACTAGAGTTATAAGATGCACACAATGATTTTGACTATCGAGAGTTCCAGCCATGATGATTGTTAGTATATTTGTCCACATAAATCCATACATAGATTTTTGACTCACATTGGTGATGAGTTAGGTTTTATTATTTCAACAAGCATTTGTGGATTCTACACTTATATGGTAATCAACATTCCTAAGGAGATTTTTGAGCGGTATACGGGTATTTGACAGGAAGAAACTATTCTAAGAGCTTTCAAAGAGATGCCAAACCTTAGGTCAGTGCCATCACATAGCAGAGAGGCGCAAACAACAATTAATTCTAGAATATTTAGGTTATACTTATCCTCAGATCAGTGCCATCGCACAGCAGAGAGGCACACAACCTATCTTCTGTTAGAGCATTATTTCTTTTAAACATAACACGCCAACAACATTAGTCATTAGCTTGATTGCGCTTAACAGTTTTTTTGCTCATTTTTATGGTCATCCGCACACATTTGTGGCGTTTATTTTGCTTTTCACCCCTTATTGGAAATGCGTTGATTGTGATAACAAGGGATAAGATGAGAACCCACAGCTAGTTGAACAAATTAGTTTTAATTTAATTCACCAATGAAGTCTACTCTTTTATTGTGTTGAATCTACCGACAAATCATATAATGAACTAGCAACCTCTAGGCCTACTTTCTCTATGTTACTTCAGTAGCAGACTAGTTTACTATTATTTTTCCTTTATTTTGCTTAGACTTCTCAGACTTGTAATTTGAATCTAGTATTTTGATCATTTAAATCCTTTTGATTTCCCAAATAATTTGATCACTATGTACTATCATGTTTCATAATATTTGAATCAATATTACAGATTGATTTCTTTGCTTTCAGCTTATCTGTCCGCCCTTGTTTTTTTTAAGTAACTAAATACTGAAACTATTTTAAGTACCGAAACAAAACTATTCTCCCCCTAAAATTCTAAAATTGAAAATGTTTTGTGTTTTTGGATTTTTAAGGATAGGAAAATAAAATTAAAAAAATAGAAAAAATTAGCGGACTACGAACTAGACTCTTCTGGAATCACAACACTTTTCTTTTTCATGCCATTTACCTCCAAAAGATATAAAAACCGATGTTTGTCAAAAGCTTTTGTGTAGAGGTCGGCGCATTGAAAATCCTTATTAATTTTAACAACATCGATTAATTGCTTTTCAAAACAGTCACGTATAAAGTGATATTTAATACCGATGTGTTTAGTTTTTGGGTGTTGGACTAGATTTTTGGTGATAACTATTGCAGCAGAATTATCAACAAAGATAGGGGTGTTGGAAAATTGCAAATTGTAGTCTCGCATTTGCTGTTGAATCCAAATGATTTGTGAACAGCAACTTGCAGCAAAAACATATTCAGCTTCACATGTTGACAAAGCAACAGATATCTGCTTCATACGCTGCCAGGTGACTAAGCGTCTTCCAAAGAACTGACATCCCGCTGATGTTGACCTGTAATTCATCTTCCAACCACCATAGTCCGAGTCACTATACGCTGTAAGCTAAAAGTCATCATCATGAGGTACCACCACCCGAGGGTTGGAGTACCCTTCAGATAATGAAAGATTCTTTTTACCCCAATTAGATGATTCACTTTTTGTTTAGTCTGATCTCTGGAACAGAGACACGTGGCGTACATAATATCAGGACGAGAGGCTGTGAGGTACATCATAGATCCGATCATTCCTCAGTACATAGTGGCATCAACCAGATCACCATTTTCGTCAGGTGCCACATCGTGGTTCGTGGTAAGTGGAGTCCCAACAACCGTTGCATTCTCCATGTCGAACCAACTAAGGATATCTCCTACATATTTGGACTGATGCAGGAAGATTCCATTTGGTGTCTGATCCACCTGTAAGCCAAGAAAGAACATCATCTCTCTTATGGCACTCATCTCAAACTTAGCTTTCATCACTGATTTAAATTCTTTACACAAGGTTTCATTTTTGGAGCCGAGATTATGTCATTCACATATATCTGTACTAGTAGTAAATAATCATCTTTTTCTTTGATGACAAAGTGCAGTCAATAACCCCTCTACGAAAACCATGTTTCACCAGATGAGTAGAAAGTTTCTCATACGAGGCTCAAGGGGCTTGATGAAGTCCATAAAGAGCCTTATCCAGTTTATAAACTCTATCCCGATGATAAGGATCCTCAAATCCTTCGGGTTGACTGACGTACACCGAATCAACGATTTCACCATGAAGGAATGCACTTTTCACATCCAATTGATAAACTTTGATCTTCATATTGGATGCATAGGCTAAGAAGATACAAATTGCTTCCATTCTTGCCACAGGTGCAAACACTTCACTTTAGTCAGTGCCTTCGACTTGTCTAAGCTGAGCCTTGTTTCTAATTATAACCCCTTTGTCATCTCTCTTCCACTTAGGAATCCATTTAGTGCCAATCACCTTTGCACCTTTTGGTCTGTCTACAAGATTCCATACTCCTAACTTCTTGAACTAAAGGAGTTCTTCATGCATAGCACTAACCCATGCCTCATCATTTAATGCTTCACTTACATATTTTGGCTCAAATTGAGACACAAAACATCGATAAGCACCATGGTGTAGATAACCTTTTTCCATGACTGCGGCATAATCAGTTGAGTATAGCTTATTTTGTGTCTGAACTCCTGATAGAATATCCCCGATGATATTGTCTAGGGGATGATGCACAATTACTCGAGTTACGGGAGTGGTAGGAACATCTACCTTATTATCCAGATTTTGAATCCCAGGTTCAATTTCTGTGGCTGTTGGAGTATGGGGTTTAGAAGTTCCAAAGGCATCAATATCATATGCTTGTGTACTTTTGGTAGTGGAACCTGTTCCTCCTGGTCCATTTTTAGTCTCAACTGCTTCATCATCAGAGGAAGACTCACTTACTTCAAGCTCTCCCCTTGAAGGGCACAAGTAGTGTCTAATGGAACTGATGATATCAGGTCTAGTGTAGGAGTATCCAAATCATCATACATCATTCTAGCAAATAACTCATCATCAGGATGAGAAGGAGTTAGATTGAAAATTTTGAAAAATCCGTCATAGTCAAAGAAGAAGGAAGGTCCCTTGCCAGCAGGGGGTGGTGTATCTTTGGACATCAACATTGCACCACACTTCTACCTGACCTGTTGAGTTGTTATAAACTATATCTTGTCTGGTATACTATATCCAAGAAAGATACCTTCTTCTACCTTCTCACAGAACTTCCTAGTCTGAGTTTTCTTCAACAACATGAACAGTGCTCCAAATGATTCGAGATGTTCCAAGCTGGGTTTACGTCGCTCGAGCAATTCATAACACGTTTTTCGATGAAGTTTGACCACTAAGACTTGATTGAGGGTGTAGCATGCATTAGCCACTACCTCGTTCCAGAATTGAATAGGCAGTTTAAAGTTAGCTAACATTGTCCTTGCTGTCTCTATCAAGTTCCGATTCTTTCTTTCAGCAACACCATTCATCTGTGGAGTGTAAGCAGAAGTAAATTGATGAACAATCCCTTTCTCTCTACAGAATGCCTCCATCCATTGATTTTTGAACTCTGTTCCGTTGTCTTATCGAATCTTTCTTACTTTTAGCTTGTAGATGTTGGGTTTTGTAGAGGTTTATCAAAGTTATATTAACCATAATATGTCAAAACGCAGCGGAGTAATAATCAAAAACCATTTTCAGATTAGTTAATTTATATGTCAAATACATGTGTAAAAACAAATCCAATTAACAAGGATCTTTATATGAAAGAACATGCTATCAAACAAACATTCAAAACATCATATACTACCTCCTAGAACTTGTGGATGAAGAGGAAGATGATGATTGAAAGCTAAATCTTCAAAGTAGAAGACCTCAAGAGGTGATACCCACAAGCCTTTCATACACCTTGCGTGTTAGGATGCAACACCAAAGATTGCTCTTCTTTTGCTCCTCCAAAAACCGAAAATCAACCAGCCCTTTTCAGCCTCTAAAACTCAAAAATCAGCACTGGTTTTGGAGGTTCTAATGCTTGTGTTGTAGAGAGAAGAAGTATGTATGATGATGGAGTGTAAGAGAGGAGAAAAAGGGTTTTCAAAGACCAAGACAAAGCTTGTCCCAATGGCCCCTTTTGGGCGGCCGAATATACAACCAACTGGGTTTTCCCGCCATTTTTTAGTTTTATAAAATATACACTCTTAACCATTGTTTTACAAAATTAAAACCCCTTTTTTAATTTTATAACACTAACACACTTGTATTTGTCATTGTTTAACTAACTTAGACAATGAAACAAATGACTTCTCATGAACAAATTATCCATATAATGTTGTTCATTTACAAAAGCAATGATTTAGAAAACCCATTTTCTAAATTGGTGTTTAATATTTATTTGTATGATCTTATCTACGAATAAATATTTATTGGTGTTTGTTTGGCTTGTTTTGGGTATGACCCGACTTGGATCATAACGTACTAACCACATCAATCTTGTATGTGTCTTAGGCATATAAGATCCAACAATCTCCCACTTGCATAAGATTCATAGAAGATTGATGCAAGCAGTAAACACCGCCTAACAACAGTTTACTACCCTTAATACGTATGACTAAGTGCTATTCAATAACATCATCTCCTTCAAGTACCATACTTGAAATGTTTTAGGTGAATTAATCATCTATCCTTTTGTCATAGATGTCATGTTAAATCCCAGAGACACAGAATTGTCATTCTCCGATGATCTAACTTAAACAAGCCTTAGATATCTAACTCTCAACGAATAAGAGGAACAAATTCCATCTTGACTACATACGTCTCTCACAATCACCTTATATCATGTCTGAACCTAGCCTATGTACTCCTAATGTTTCAGAACAGCAAAGTACTAAGTCAAAGTACGATACTTGGTGAATATCAAGACCCAATATGTATCTTAGGTCTGAGGATAAAATGATATTCGCCTTTACTCAATATCTCTTCTAACTAATCATAAAGATTCTATGCAGAAACAATTGAGAGCGGGTCAGTCCTATATCTATATCCCATAGATATAATGAACCTTGGTGGCAACCTCTTGCTCTATATTCATACCTTATGAATATCAACCAATCCAAGTTCATTATAGTCTTACAGTCATAGTTGTTCCTAGAAGTATGATCGACTTGGACGTTCATTATAGTCTTACATTCATACTTATTCATGGATTTAAACATGCTAGAATGGAAGAACAAATGAAAATTATGACCATATAATTAAGTCAAATAACATAAGCTCCGATATCCAAATACAAAATTTGATCAAATCCAATCACTAGAATATCGAAAGCCTAAGGCACAAGTATGACTTTCATGTTTTGACCTATCTAGGAGCTTCGTGAATGGATCCGCAATGTTTTGATCGGTGTGAACTTTGCGAATACATATCTTTCCCTTTTCAACTTCATCCCTTATGTAGTTGAACCTTCATTCAATGTGCTGAGTCTTTTGATGAGCATGAGGTTCCTTGATTTGAGCAATCGTACCATCGCTGTCACAAAAGATCTCTAGGGGTCTTGAATGGTAGCAACAACCCCTAGATCAGCAATGAACTTCCTTAGCCATGCAGCTTCTTAAGCTACCAATGAAGCGGTGATGTATTCTGATTCTATTATAGATAGTGCCACTACATCTTGCTTTGAGCTCTTCCAAGAAACCGCTCCTCCATTCATAATGAAGACATATCCCGATTGTGATCGAGAATCATCTCGATCAGTTTGGAAACTCGCATCCGTGTAACCCTTCACAACGAGCTCCTCCTCACCAGATCATATATTAAGAACATATCCTTAGTGTTTCTAAGGTATTTCAAAATACTGTTAACAACCATCCAATGACTATTTCTAGGATTCTGTTGATATCTACTTGTCATGCTTAGAGCATATGACACGTACGGCCTAGTACATATCATTGCATACATGATGGATCCTATAGCAGATGCATATGGGACTCCATTCATTCTTTCTTGTTCAACCTTTGAACTAGGGCATTGAGATGTGCTCAATATAGTCCCCTTTTGAATAGGTACCAAACCTTTCTTAGAATTCTCCATCTTGAACCTTTTCAAGACTTTTTCAATGTATGTACTTTGGTTTAAACCTATCAACCGCCTTGATCTATCCCTATAGATCTTTATTCCCAAAATATAGGCCGCTTCACCAAGATCCTTAATGGAAAAACAGTTTCCAAGCTAGGCTTTTACACCTTCCATGGTTGGAATGTCGTTTCCAAATAGTAAAATGTCATCGACATATAATACAAGGAACTAGTAATGCTCCCACTAGCTTTCTTATACACACAACTTCATCAGCATTTTTGATGAAGCCAAATTTCTTTACTTCATCATCAAAATGGTGATTCCAACTTCTCGACGCTTGTTTCAATCCGTAGATTGACTTCTTTAACCTGCATACCTTGTTAGGATGTTTTGGATCAACAAAACCTTCAGGTTGTTCCATATGGACATCTTCCTCAAGATATCCATTAAGGAAAGCGGTTTTGACATCCATCTGCCAAATCTCATAGTCATAATATGCAGCTATGGCAAACAATATCCTGATATATTTTAGCATTGCGACAGGCGAGAAAGTTTCATCATAATCAACCCTTTGAGTTTGAGTGAAACCTTTTGCTACAAGTCTAGCTTTATAAGTATCCAGGTTTCCATGCATATCGGTTTTCTTCTTGAAAACCCACTTACTTCCAACTACCTTGGATTTAAGAGGTGGTGTTACGAATTCCCAAACTTGGTTATCATACATGGATTGCATCTTAACGTTCATGGCTTCTTGCCATTTGTCAAAATCAGGTTTTGACATTGCATCAAGGTACATAGTTGGTTCATCCGAATCTACCACATAGCATCCATCCATAAAAAATCCATATCTCTTAGGAGGAACACTAGTTCTACCAGATCTGTGAATGTTTTATGTATCTTGATCATCCATATGATCATTCTCAACATCCTCAAGTTGATTGCTAGTATCAACCAATTTGTATCGTCTTGTGAATCTTGAACCTCTTCAAGTTCCACTATTCTCCCACTAGTTCCTTCCGAAAGAACTTAGTTTCCAAGAACTCTGCCTTTCGAGTAATAAACACTTTCTGCTCTGTTGGATCATAGAAATAATATCAATACAATCTCTAGGATATCCAATGAAGATACACTTAGTGGATCGGACTTCCCGTTTGTTTTGAGTGTATTGCTTAGGATAAGCCTCACACCCCCAAACTTTTAGATATGACAATGATGGAACCCTTCCATGCCATACTTCAAAAGGCGTCCTTTCCACTTTCTTGGTTGGGGCCATATTTAAAATACGTGCCGTGGAGAGCAAAGCGAAACCCCAAAATGATAGAGGTAGTGTACTTCTAGCCATCATAGATCGAACCATATCCAATAAAGTTCGATTCCTCCTCTCAGAAACAACATTATGTTGTGGTGTTCCTGGTGGAGTAAGTTGTGAGACAATCCCACAACTTCTAATATACTCTTGAAATTCACTGCTTAGGTATTCACCTCCTCTATTTGTACGAAGAATCTTGACCGTTTTGTTGAGTTGATTTTCTACTTCATTCTTGAAGGTTTTGAACATTTCAAAAGATTCATGTTTGTATCTTAATAAGTACACATACCCATAACGACTATAGTCATCGGTAAAGGTAATGAAGTATCTTTCACCATTCCTAGCTATTGGTTTAAAAGGTCCACATACATCCGAATGTATGATCCCTAGTAAATCATTTGCCCTTTCACTAGTCCCACTAAAAGGGGCCTTTGTCATTTTACCTTGTAAACAAGACTCGCATACATCAAATGAATCATTTTCATTAGTTTTTAAAAGACCATTCTTTTGAAGTTTTTGCATACAATTCTTGTTTATGTGACCAAGGCGACAATGCCAAAGATAGGAATCACTCAAATCTAATTTGAGCCTTTTGGTGGTTGCTTGGTACATTGAGCTATCATATGTTGTGTTATCATGAACCAATTCATAGATACCATTACAAGGCATAGTCTTAAAATAAAACACATGATGCAAACAAACATGGATATCATTGTCAACAAATTTGAAATCATAACCACATTGTCTTAAAAGGGAAACTGAAATAATATTCCTAGTCAAACTAGGAGCATACAAAATTTTTTTCAAAATAACTTTCAAACCACTTGAAAGTTTCAAAACATAGTCTCCTTGGGCTTCAACTTCAACTTTTGCTCCATTGCCCATGAAGAGAATATCATCCCCTTTTCTGTAATGCTTATTTCTTTTGAACCCCTGCAACAAATTGCAAATATGAGTTCCACATCCGGTATCCAATACCCATGTGTTAGAAGAAACAACATTTAGCTCAATATGTATCATAAAAGTCATACCTGAGGTTTGCCGGCATCCCTCTTGGCTCTTAACTCTTTGAGATAGACCGGACAGTTTCGTTTCCAATGGCCTACCTCACCACACTCAAAACACGGATCATCTTTAGCACCCTTTTGCTTCTTTTCTTTGGGTTCCACTTTAGCCTTACCCTTCCCTTTCCCTTTAATGTATCCCTTCCCTTTGGCAACACTTGCCTTAGGGTCGGGGTGGTTCCTTTTCTTTCTACCTCCTTCATTGATCGTAAGGACCGGTAGAACCTTTCTACCCATGTCCGCCTCGGCCGTTTTGAGAATTGAATGAAGCTCACCAATGCTCTTGTCCCATCCATTAATGTTAAGTCATAACAAAGCTATCAAACTTCTTGGATAGAGAGTTGAGGATCAAATCCGTAGCCAACTCGTTGGAGACACGGAAATTAAGCCTTTCGAGGCGATCAATGTGGCTCTTCATCTTAAGAACGTAAGATGATACCGATTGGGTCTCATCCATCCGACATGCATGGAGCGCTTGAACCGTTTCGAAGCATTCCATCCTTGATTGTTGTTGGAACATTTCCTTCAACTGGGTGATCATGTCATAGGCGTTGTGGTTCCCAAATCCTTTTGTAAATCGGGAATCATACTCGCTAACATGAGACATGAGACTTGCACGGAGTCCTTGGTGTACTTGACCCAATCGTTAAAGGCCTCCACGTCATTCTCATCGGGTTGATCGGGAATGGGATCGTCTAACACATAGGACTTCTTTTCTTGCTAAAGAAAGATTCTCAAGTTTCGGTACCAATCCGTGAAGTTCCCATGGTTAAGACATTCCTTCTCGAGGATGGTTCTTAGTGATAAGTTATGGACGGTTAGGATTGAGTTGTTGTTTGCCATCTACAATTAACAAATTTCAATTTTAGTATTTTTAATATCAAAGTATTTTAATTATTAATACCCTTTTATATCTCATAGATAATTAATGATTAGAATCTAGAATCCAACATTACATTTAATTATCGGTTAGGTGACCTTTATCCCTTTATTTAAATTAACAAGGTAGTCAACGTTTGACAATTGTAACCTATTACAATTTCTAGTGTATGGGATCGGTTTAAACATCTTATGTTTTTTTTGGCATGTTAGTCCCATCAACGCTTTTGTACGTCATGCTTCGGTGATCCTAATGCATGACATCCAAATCAAGTCGTCCTACTTAGACACACGTGTGATTTTACTAATATAAGTGGTTAGGTGACCTTTATCCCACAAATACGGTAATTTCACCTCAACTTCACAAGTATCTACATTTATGGTTAGGTGACCTTTATCCCATAAACGAGTTGCAAGTGAATCGAGTGTTGTCTAAGAGGATGGTGTTAAACTTTTTTTGAAAAAGGGTTTTTATAGTTTTTAAAATTCTAGTTTTTAGAAAAACCTTTTATACCATACAATTTGTATGCATTCAAATGCATGGTATTTTATGAAATACTATTTTCATAGTTCCTTTTAATAAAACTCATTTCTATTAAATCATTAACCCTTAATAAACTCATTTTATTAATTCCTTTAATGATATTATAGAACCAATTTTATGCTTGTTTTATCATAGTTGTTTACCTAGTTTATCAATTTTCAACAAAATGTCAAACTCATCCAAACAACCAAAACAAACAACCAAACATACAATATAATTGCATAACCATAGCCAACTATTTTGACCACACTTGCTTGCCATAACAAGTGTGTCAAAAGGTCATTCCTAAGGGTAAAAAACATGACAAGAATCTTGTGTCGGTGAACTCCCACTTGAACCGTATCCAAATACTTCAAGTAACCTTTTGTGTTGTGATTTCACTATCTTCTTTAGGTGCTTCTTGGTCATCCAAATCAGCCCCAAAGTACAATTACATAGAAAAACCTAATACATTTTTCTAGAATAATAAAGTGCAAACTAATCTATTTATTATATACCAAATGAAACAAATAAATTACATGCCTATATTACAACAAATGAAATCACAATCACAAACATTCAAACACAAGGTCATGGCTAGGTTATATGCACCAAAATACATCCAAATATGTATACAAAAACAAACGAGAATGGCACCCTTTTAAACCCCAAAATTTCGGCCAACATTAACCAAACATAAGGGATTTTTGTCCAAACAAACAAGCCATCTTATGACATAATTTTCAGGATCATAACTATGCATATAAAAGTATTATCTTGAAAAACAAGGGTTTGCCATGGGTGAAATTTTCAGCCCACTTTTTACACAAAAAGGACCCGAAAATTTCTTTTTTGAAGCATGTATCCATATAACCGGCTCTTGATGCCATTGTTGGGTTTTGTAGAGGTTTATCAAAGTCATATTAACCATAATATGTCAAAACACAGCGGAGTAATAATCAAAAACCATTTTCAGATTAGTTAATTTATACATCAAATACATGTGTAAAAACAAAACCCATTAACAAGGATCTTTATATGAAAAGACATGCTATCAAACAAACATTCAAAATATCATATACTACCTCCTAGAACTCGTGGACGAAGAGGAAGATAATGATTGAAAGCTAAATCTTCAAAGTAAGACCTCAAGAGGTGATACCCACAAGCCCTTCAAACACCTTGCTTGTTGGATGCAACACCAAAGATTGCTCTTCTTTTGCTCCTCCAAAAACTGAAAATCAACCAGCCCTTTTCAGCCTCTAAAACTTGAAAATCAGCCCTGGTTTTGGAGGTTCTAATGCTTGTGTTGTAGAGAGAAGAAGTATGTATGATGATGGAGTGTAAGAGAGGAGAAAAAGGGTTTTCAAAGACCAAGACAAAGCTTGTCCCAATGGCCCCTTTTAGGCGGCCGAATATACAACCCAAATGGGTTTTCCCCCCATTTTTTAGTTTTATAAAATATACACTCTTAACCCATTGGTTTATAAAATTGAAACCCCTTTTTTAATTTTATAACACTAACACACTTGTATTTGTCACTGTTTAAATAACTTAAATAATAAAACAAATAACTTCTCATGAACAAATTATCCACATAATGTTGTTCATTTACCAAAGCAATGATTTAGAAAACCCATTTTCTAAATTGGTGTTTAATTTTTATTTGTATGATCTTATCTACGAATAAATATATATTGGTGTTTGTTTGGCTTGTTATTGGGTATGACCCGACTTCGATCATAACATACTAACCACATCAATCTTGTATGTGTCTTAGGCATATAAGATCCGATAGTAGAGTGATTCCAATGTAGTGACTAGATGCTTTAATGATTCAATTGTCTCTGACTTGGCTTTGAGAAACATCACCCAAGAGAATCTTGAGTAATCATCAGTTACTACAAAGCGGTACCAATCTCCAGCAATGCTCTTTGTGCTAACCGGGCCAAACAGATCCATGTGTAGAAGCTCGAGAGGAATGTTGATAGAATAAATTTCTTTGCTTTGTGAGACTTCCTTGTCTATTTCCCTTTCTTACATGCTACGTAAAAATCTGGGAGCTGAAAATTCTTGACTGTAACTCCATTTACCAAATCATATTGAACCAGATGATTCATTTTCCTAGGATTAATGTCTCCCATTCTCCTATGCCAGGAGATTGAATCCTTCTCTGTCGCCTTTGACAAGAAGCAATGGACAGTAGACTCAGTTGTGGAGGCTTTTGATAGATCCAAGACATACAGATCGCTATATCTTGAAGCTGACATTAGAATTTTATCCTCCTCGATAACATACTCCTTCTTCAATATATAGCACTTCTTGTTGTCAAACACAACGTTGAATCCCTTATCACAGATTGGGAAACAGAAATCAAGTTGTTAGCAGTTGCTGAATGTAGTTGACCTTATCAAACTTCACTTTCTCGTTTCCCACTTCGCCTTGATCGGTGATGTAACCTCCTTTATTCCAACGAATGATACATGTACCCCTTTAATTTGCTTGACGTTGAAAAGGAGAGACGAATTCCCGGTCATGTGTCTAGAAACCCCAATATCAATAATCCAGGTATTAGTGATAGTGTTGTACCGGACACCCCTGCACATATAAAGGAATTGATTAGTTCAAATTTGGGACCCAAGCCTTAACTGGCTTGGGTGTGCCAGAGGTATCACACATCATGAATTCAACCCACTATCGTTTAGAGGATAAGGGCACATCTTTCTTCTTCTTGTTCTCACTATCAGACACATTACTTGTTTTTATCTTCCATAAACTAGTTTTGTGTAAGGCCTATTTATGGTAAACAGATGACTGGCTAATGGTTTGAACTTTAGGTGGACTATAATCTAGTGTAACCTTAGGTGACACATTAGATCTAATTTCAGAAAATCTTGGTTTTTCATCAAAAGTTAAATTTTCTTTTTAGGTGTCTGATAATAAGGACAATTTGGAGAGATATGTCCTTGTTTTCCATAACTGTAGCAGGATCTCCCTTTAACAGTTTGAGGAAAGTGTTGATGCGGGGTTGAGTTTGGTCGGGGTTTGGGATATGTTCGGCTGGGTGACGACTCTTCCTTTTTAGATGTCTAACATTCTTTAACACACTTAATTGTTTTGACATTTTGAACATCTTTCATTTTCATTTTATTTGGATTTTGATGATTAACACGTTTAAGGTTTATTGGATTAGACCTTTTAGGTTCTGAAATAGATGTTTGTGAACCTGACCCTAATTTAACCTTATCAATTTTCTCATTCAAATCCTCAACAGGTATCTTATCCATTGATCCCAAAGTAGAATCATTTGCTTTAGTGATAAACTTCACAGGTTTACCCATAGAATCTGGATCACTGACCAGAGGAGTAGACACCACATGATCATTTACTGGGTTGTTATTAATTGGTCTACATTTAGTGTTCAAAAGGATTTCATATGGTAACGGTACCACCTTATAACCCAGACCTTCCTTGGTATTGTGTTCATTCACTAAGTTATGACTATGTGAGAAGAACTTGTCAAACTGTGCAGTTTTTGTTTTAATGATTCAACTTCTACTTGCAAAACTGCTTTTTCCTTTTGAGTTTCCTCCAAAGAATTTAAATAGAACTTAATGTCATTTGATTGATTTAAGGCAATAACCTCGGTTTCCCTTAGTTGTTTCCCCAACAGTTCTATCTTTTCTTTGAAGGTGCACTCATTTTGTTTTAAAACATGATTTGTTTTAGTGTAGAGTTGTAAATCATTTACTACATTATCATTATGTTCTAATAACCTAGCAAAGTTTAAATCAATGCTTTCCCTAAATTTATCACAATCAGCACATGCATGTTTTCCAAATAATTCATCTTTAGAACATACTTGTATAGAATTGGACGAATCAGCCATTGAAGCAGTTTCAACATCTTCGGTGACTAGAGATTCTGAGTTTGGAGCACTAAGCTCTTCTTCAACCAAATGATCAATAACATCCATAGCTTCTTTGATATCTGAAAGTGTATGCTCAGCTATGATGTCTCATTCACTTATAGATCCATCATCCAATGTATCAACTAAAGCAATGTTTGATTCACCCTGAGAAAAGAATCAAAAGGACCAGTCTTGTCCTTCACCTTGAGCAACCAAAGCCTTAGACTCATTACTTGAAGATGAGCTCAAATCTTATCCTTGTTAGGTCGGTTGAATGTAGGAAAAGGATTTCCATTTCCAGTCTTCTTTGGCTTTACGCACTCACGTTTGAAGTGACCTTTTTCACCACAATTGAAACACGGACTTTGGTTTTGTCAAATCCAAATGTCATATCTTTAGTGGCAACCAAATTTTGCCCCGTCCTTTTAACAAACTTCTTGGCTCTTCTAACAGTACTAGCCAAGGCCCATATAATATCCATGCATTCTAGCTTAGTTCATCAACTTGCTTGTAGTCCTCGTCAGCCAGATAACAGTTTCCAATCTTACCAGCAACTAATCCATCATAAGATTGAACAACAACATCTAGAAGGTCCATGTGCTCTTTAGCAACTTCCACGGTGATAATTCTGAGATTCTCGGTCTTCAACTTTGTCGTATTTTCCTCAGGAACTATGTATTGGGTTCCAGATTACCCTGACGTTAAGGTTCCTAAAGCACTGCTTTGGGAAGGAGTAGAAGAGCTAGATACAAACGCTGTTTGTAGTGGTGCACCTGAAGCAGCCAGAGTTGGAACTGAATGTATAGTGCAGGATTTTGAACATAGGATCCTTTCTTGACTTCTATTTCATACGTAGTTCCTCCTCCCTTAACTTCAAAATGAAATCATTTAGGTCTAAAGTAGAAAGAGTGTCATTTGTCTCAGATTAGACACAAATGGATCCCATTTGTCTGGCAGACCATCAGCAAAACTAGAGACTTTATCTTCCATGGATGTGGTCACGCCATGAGTGTGCAACTCACTCATCAGATGATAGAATCGGTCAATGATGTCATCCAAGCTCTCATTCTCAATCGAAGAGAAATTGTCAAATTCCTTCTTAAGAGCTTTTGCCTTCAATGCTTTAAGAGTTAAATTTCCTTTGTATCTCTTTTCCAAGGCCTCCTATAATTTCTTAGACTGCTTATTCTTAGAGAACTGATGAAATATATCCTTAGGTATAGACTGAGTCAACAAGGCATATGCTTTCTTTTCAGCATTATGTAGAGTCTTCTAGGATTCACTCAATCCTCCCAAAGTCAATTTCACTCCATTAGCACTGACTGGTACCATGTAACCGGTCTTAATGGATGTCTAAAGGTTTGGGTCAACTCCATTCAAGTATATCTCAAACCGATGTTTCCATACGGGTATTCATCCAAAGTTAATAGCTTTGGTGGTTTGTTGTGGATTCTAATCTTGATTTCTAGAAGCGGAAGGTTCTGGATACGTGAGTCCTTTCCAACAGTGAATGCAGCAAACTGGTCTTCCATTGCTTTAAACTTGGTAAACTTAGAACAGGACATATTCACTCATGCGAATGAGCTATGCGAATGAGTCACTCGTGCGAATGAAAGATACAAATGAATTCAATCGGGCGATTAGATTCAGTCGTGCGAATGAGCAGGGTGATTGGAATCAACCGACTAGAGCTGCTTAACCATGCGAATGAGAGACACGACTGAGTTCAGTTGTGCGAATTAGAGTATATGAATGGGTTCAGTCATACGAATGGACCAATCGTGCGACTAAAGGCTGCTGTGTTTGAAAAATCAAATATTTTGAACACTTTGACACAAAATACAAATTTTTCAAAAACCCTAATCTACTGTTTGATGAACAATCGAAACTTTAACACATGCAAACATCGAAAACACTTTTTGGAGCAAAAAGGTAACTCTTTTGATTGAAAACGTAGGTTTTAACACCAAAACCAATTAAATCCATGCAAAATCACGAACCTAACTCTGATACCACTTGTTAGGACCGTTTTCGGATGTAGTACTAATGGATTCTGCGTGAGACTAGATCAAATAGTGCGGAATCCTATTTGATTGGCAATCCAATTAGTGAGAACGACAAACTGATAGATCTAATGATGAAACAAACATTAATAATTGATTAGAAATCGATCAGGAACGAACTATGAAGTTGGATAGGCTGCTTAGGGCGCTCTGGACGGCTAGGGTATGTGAATATTGGAAGTCTCTATTTTTCAACAAATTATGTGGTATTTATAGGTTTTAATCTTCATTCGTACAACTGAACCATTTGCATGGTTCAGTCGTGCGACTGACTCATGCGGTTGATTCACACGCATGACTGAAGGTTCAGTCATGCGACTGAATCAATCTTATGTCCCAATCATACGACTGATCCAGTCTCCTGATTTAGTCGTGCGACTCGTTCATAAGTATGGTCCATTTGCATGAATAATCACCCGACTAGGTGGAACATATTTCTCAATCATTATTGGCTTAAAACTATGTACAACAACCTTAAACCCATATAAGACATACATATGAGTTATACCAAATACATTAATAATATGAAATATTCAAAGACAAATAAACATCAAAATCATATCATATTTCATTAAGTAACTACATTACACAAGTGTAAGAAATGAAAGACTTTTACATTAAGAACATAAACTAGGTACATGATGTATCAACAAAAACCCTCTTTTGGGTGTTATTCCACCATCCATCTTGCACAACTTGTAATCTTCCAAAGCTAAGCATGTAACCTGCTAAAAATCAGTTTTCTAACCTTCTAATAACCTTCCTTTAAAGTTACAAAAGGTTTGGGTAATATATAACCACATGCTATAACGTTTTAGCACATGTGTAATAGGTGAAAATGGTGTAATCTTTAAGTTTCCATCTTGTACATAATTTGGTTGTTGAACCCATGAGTTAGGCATCTTATTTCAGTAGGTTTTGGATGATATTGGGTGTATGATGAGATGTTAAAGGTTGAAAATAATAAAGTCTTAGACTTGTAAGCAATTTGGTCATATTTGGGGACTCGAAATATAGTAAAACAACTTAAAAATAAGAAAATATGGACTTAAACCATACTAAAAAGTATTCCACACTCAAAAAGGGTTAACAAAGTGTTCTGGACTAGATTTATTGATTAAGTGGTCAAAAGACAAGTTAAAAGGAATTTTTAATTAAAAACGGGTATTAATCGGGTAACGTTTTAAGGAAAATCCTAGAAATAATGGTATAAAACCAAAATCCACGGGAACCATGTTATTTCAGTATGTTAAGTGCTATAAGATTTAAAGGTGTTGGAAAATTGGTCAAACAAGCTTTTAAACGGTCAATTACGGGTAAAGACACGTTTTAACGGGTTAATTTAAAATTTAGACTTTCAACGAAAAGGAGCTTGAAATACATTTTTAACAGATTAAAAAAATTATATAAACTCCTTAAAATCAAATTTAATGGATCTAAGTTTAAAAATATGAAAATCAACACTTAACCGTTATAATCCTTCGGTTTTACCGTAACCGGCAACGTAAGATATAAAAATATAAAACCCGGACCTAAAATCTAAAAACTTGGTGTAAGCATACTCAAAATAAGTTACTTAACTTTAAGAACCTAATATTTGGCCAGAAAAGTCATTAAATGCAAGAAAACAAACTTTGGGGTAGAGATTGAAGATTTTGGAAACTTGGAGGGCTAAACTGTAAATTTTGCTGAACTTTAATAAACCGACCCCTGGAGTAATAATCATTCAGAAAACTAAAACTAACTTATATTGCATGACAGGTGAAGGGTGTGCACTTACAACACAACAACACAATGAGAAGAGTTTCTAAGAATACTTAACAGATCAAATAGTGAAACTGGATTAACCACAAGTAATGATACTAAGAACACAAGTAAATATGACACATAAACAAGATAGCAAGATACACAAGGAGATGGTTTTCAAGATTGTAGTATATTGCCTTGTCAAGTTCTATTACAAGTGTTACAAAGCATATTCAGAAAGTTACAAGTACTTGAGATACATATACTACATCCTACAGTCAACCATACTTTGAAGGCCAGCTGGATACAATTGACTAGACACAAACAAAATCAATTGTAGAGTGAAAAGGCAGATTTCCTTTTGACTAGTTACTATGACATGCTATAGCTCACATCCTAATATATTACAAAAAGGATAAAGTACATGATGTAGAAAGTTACAAACTCAAGACCTCAATGTACAGTTACAAAAAGCATGGACCTTTTCACCAACTTATGTAAGTTGGTGACTATACAGAGTTGTAGTGGAAAGGGGTCCAGCTTTATGTAAAGTAAATCAGATAAAGCATGTATACTAAGATATTTGAGTCGGAAGACTTTGTCTTTGAAGCTTCGGAAGACTTCATCTTTGGCTTCGGAAGATATTGGTCTTGGCTTTGAAAGATTTCACGCTTAGAATATTTCTGTTGCATATGTGAAACTTCTGAAGCATTCTTCTTCAATGCACCTGTGCATGCATGCAGGAGACTTTGAGTGCTTGAGTTACATCAGCCGTAACATATAATCCTTACAAACTCCCCCTAGGTGGATGCTACCAAAACACTTTGAAGACTTTAGATATGTCCTCATTATGATGATGGCCATCCCTTTCTTCATGAGATGATCAGGATCACTCAGACTCTCAAAGTGTCTTCTCATATCAAAGAGATCATGCAAAGGCAGATTGAACATGTCTTTCCATGTGTAGACATTCTTAATGCCTTGATTTCTAATGACATGCCATCTTTCTGGATTTGTGGTGTATGTCCAGGACAAGATGGGTCTTCCTAATGCTAGAGGAGCTGTTTGAATGAGAGATGATGGAGCATCCTCTGGTTGCACATCCTCTAGATGTTCTGACTCATCTTGAGGTTCTAAAAAAGATGTTTTTCTTCTTTTGGCTTTGGCTTTAAAGCCATCCTTTTCTTTCTTTTTATTCCCTTTACTGAGAAGACTGCCCTGCAGCACCTAATTGATCTTCTTTGTCTTTCTCAGTTGGGTCTTCCTCTCTCACAGGTTCAGAAGGAGAGGGAGTTTGACCCTGCTGTGGATTAGAAGATGAAGCTTGCTGAGTATCAATAGGAGGTTCAGGTTGTGTTGTCTCAGGTTGTTCAACCTTAACCTCCACTGTAGGTGGAGCTTGAGTTGGAGGGGAATGTATGTCTATCAGCTCTCCAGTTTTGATCTTCTACTTGATTACCCTGATATGCTCATCCATAGTGGACAGAAACATAGGGCCAAGTCTCCTTTCGGAGAATCCATACAGCTTCAAGAAACACATCATCCTCTACTTTTCTGTAGATCTCTTCATACTCTTTTGGATGATGGGTCTTGACTTTCCAGCTTCTTCCCTTAGTTTCCTTTTGGTGATGTTTCTTTCCTTGACTATCTCAAGTTCAAGTTGTTTGAGATACTCAAACTCAATATAGTCATAGGATAAGGGAAGAAGTGCATCTGCCTGATAGAGGCCTGTGGCACTCAGGTAGTTGATCATTTTGATCATGTCTTCTTCTTTGTCTACCTGAGGTTCTTGTTAAACCACATCCTCATGTGCAGGACTTTCTTGAACTGGGGAGAGAGCAGGCACATGCTTGTATAATATTTTCTTTTTTCTTTCTTCTTTGATTTGAATCAGTAGTTCTGCATCTTCTGCATCTTCTCCTCTTTTCTCTCCTTTGACACTTCATGTCAACCAGTTCATTCAATTCCTCTAAGGGGAGAGAAATGACATTATCAATGTCATAGTTCCTGGTCTGCAAGTAATTATCCTGACTGCCCTCAACTCATCATCCTGAGTGTTTGGTCTGTGGGCAGCCCTGATAGTAGTTTCCATGAGTCTTGCAGACCCAGTAGAGGAACCTTCTCCCCTCAGCTTCATTTTCCTCTGTCTCTCCTCCTTAATCTCCTCAGAAGTAATCTTTCTTTTCCCTTTGTCACTCACAGACCTTTGTGACTCAGGGTGGAGAGAGCTTTGGCCTTTATTGTTTGGTGTAGCTTCCAAGCTCTAGCCAGAGAGAGGTTGAGATGCACCTTCACTGACAGGTATTCATAAAGGGTATGAATCTCTGTAGTAGTTGATGATTTTGAGACAGAACTCTTAGGTTCTGCTACTGGGCTTCAGTCAAGGTTTCCCCTGTGAAACTAATCTTAAGGACTGCCTCACCATCCAATTGACCGATGACATTTCCTGATTGCCTTAGTCTCCTTCTGAAGCTGAATTCTGCAGTTATCCTGTCTTGGATTCTTTGAGCCAGCCTGTCAGCTTTTCTTGATTGGCTTTGATTGACAAGTGGCAAGTTGAGTAGATCCAGACCTTCATAGAAGTTCAACGTTTGAAAATTAAATACCTCTTGTTGTCCTTGAACTCTAAGAATGATGAGGGCTCTTCTGCTTTCATCATACCTCCACCTAATGATGTGATTTGAAGTTAGTGGAGATGACATAGCCCTTGGTATTCGTTCCTCAAACAAACTCTGTAGGAGATCTATGGAGTCCACATCAGTGTGAAGTTGAGGAAGTTGCTGAGTATACACAATTGCAAGTGAGGATGGTGAGTCCATAATATCCATACTCTCTAAAGAACTCCTAGGTTCTATGATTGTAATGACTTTCTCCCCCTTTTGGTAGCATCACCCTCTTGCATAGGTGCTAGGAGTTAGGTCATCATACTCACAGGTTATTGTGTTCCTGATTGAGCTCCTCTTAAAGGTCTCCCGACTAGTTTATCCCTGAGATAAGAAATCTCAAGTTGCTTATCATTGACCCTGTTTTGCATGGTTGTCACTTGAGATTCAAGAGGACTGACCTTGGAGACTAAATAGGTGCATGTTTTTGACAGTTTTTTGCACCTTTAGTCTCAAATTCCCTCATCTTCATCAGAAGAATCAATAGTGGATAAGATGATTGGACTAAATTCCTCTCTCTCATCACCAGCTTTAGGAACTTGGCTACAGGATTTCCTCTGCTCATTGGCAGCCTCATTGAGGTGTCAATGGGATGAGTTGCGATGGTTGAGGTCTTAATGATGGAATCACTTGCAAAAGTGAGAGCCTCTTCCATATGGACACCCTGAATAGGTTTAGAAGTATGCACCTCAGTAATGGGTGACTGATGTGGCTAGATATAAGAGACTCAGAGCACTCATCTCGATTTGAGTAGGGAAAAGAAGAGAGAATCATGGTACTCACTAAACCTAAATCTTCATCAGTATAGAAGTCAAGGTTTGGGATTGGTTGGTTCAAGTCCAAAGGCTAGGGATGGTAGCTGTCCCCTGAAGGTTGTTCACTTGAGTGTTAAGACTCAGAGTGAAGGCTTAAGGCATTTGGGCTTGTGAACTCATCAGGCTGAGCATGAGGAACCTCAGCACTGATCATTGAAGTAATGGGAGTGGTCTGCTCCTCAGGAGAAATGGGAGCTCGACTGTCCAGTTCTTCTTGTGTGGGTGAGTATATAGGGACCTACACAGACTGAATAGTCATTGTAGGGGTTTGTTTGTGTGTTTTCTTGGTAGGTGAGGGTGATTTGTGGTTGTTGATGTGGTTTGGATGTAGAAGATGTGGGTTCAACATTAGGTGGTGCTGCTTGGCTGTAAACTTGAGGAATGAGCTCTAACATTTTTGGGACAAGGGTTGTTTCTACCCTAGTGAATCCAATAGTGGGCTTTCTCAAGATCTTAAAAATGCTGGGCTTTATCTGTCCTAGTTTAAGAATATTACCCGTTCCCCTTAACTGTGAGCCCATTTCACAGTTAAGAATGTGTTGAACATGTCTAGGGAACTGTAGTATTCTAAGGAGTCCAAGTTTACAAGTAAATTGTATAAAAAAATTGAGAGTACCTGAACTTGACCCCCTGAACCATCCCATGAACAATGAAGGAGAGATCTTTAGGAATCTGGTCCCATGCTCCATGCTTGTTTGACAAGCTATGGATAACCACATGGAGCAGAATTTCCATGGGATGAGACCTTCCTTTTCCTGAAGGTCTTGACAGAAAAACTCTCCCTTATAGCCCATCGCTCGAAGGAGTGGTTGATAGCTTCGTTGGGAAAAAAACACCTCACATTCTTCATCATCCAGCTAAAGATGAGTATTGATATGGTCAGAGTGATGAAGACTATTCTCCCCTGCACTGTGGCAGACAGTTCCTTCTCCCCATCCATAACACCCTCTTGGCAGGTATCCAGAATGCAAGCAGATGATCCTCATATAGTGTAGGATCATGGTTAGGGAGGTGAAGTAGTTAGATAGAGTCAAGAAACGGCAAACCTCTAGAAATGTGGATCTTTCTCAGAGTGTAACAGAGCAACTTGGTTATGTGCATGTGTAACCGCATGGAGAAATTTGGTTCATTTATGCGGTTAAGGTTGGCCATTTTTAGGAAGCTTAAGGATGAAGAAGATGAGCAAAAGTAATTTTAAGAGAAATTTGGGGTTTAGGTTTGGAGGAAAGAAGAAGATGATAGAAAGAGGGGGAACCATTGGGTTTATATGGAAAAAGGATTAAGACAAAGTTAATGAAAGAGGATAAACTTTGAAATCCGGATGTCGGTCCCACCTCTGAAAAAGTAGTTTGCGTTTGCTCGAAAAGTAGTTTTCTTGGAAGTCAAAAAGCTTCCGAAGGTAAATTATCTTCGGAAGTTTTAATGAAAAAGCTTCTGAAGCTAAAATGACTTCGGAAGATTTTCCTAAGAGTTGTAAAAATTTTGCTTTGGAAGAAAAATTAAGACTTGAATGCTTTGTTTAGAGGAACAAAGCTTCCAAGAGTTAATTTGCTTTGGAAGAAAATAATTCTTGAAAACATATAAGTGTTTGAGACAAGTATTAAGCTTCGAAAGATATTTCAGAAATTTCTTCTGAAGGTAAACTACTTAGACAATTATTTGCTTTGAAGGCATGATTTTCTTCCGAAGATAAAAGCATATCTTCCAAAGGATCAAAATTTTCATAAATCAAAGGAAAGTCTTCAAAAGATTTTCATCCAAAGAAAACAAGAGCTTATGAAAGTGACGAACTAGACAACTTAGGACACACAATTTAAAGAAATAATAAGAATTAGTTTTAAGAAAAACCTACTCAAAGTTTATCATCCCAACAGCTGATATAAGATATTTAAATCTTTGTTCATCAAAAGCCTTTGTAAACAGATCAACATATTGTTCATTTGTGTGGACTTTGACTAGTTTAATTAATCCCTTTTCAAAATTATCTCTAATTAAATGATACCTGATGTTGATGTGTTCGGTCCTTGAGGGTTGCACAAGATTCTCTATGATAGAGATAGCACTGTTGTTGTCTATGTGAATGGGAGTCTCCTAGAAGTTTAACCCATAGTCAAGCATCTAATTCTGAATCCATAGCACTTGAGCATAACATCTTGCAGTAGCAATGTATTCAGCTTCAATAGTTGATGCAGAGACACATGATGTTTCTTGCACTGCCATGAGACAACCCTTCCACCAAGAAACTAACATCCCCAGATGTGGACTTTGCAGTCATGTTGCAACCACCATAATCACTATCTATATAAGCATACAGATTGAAGTCAGAATTCTTAGGATACCACAGACCAAGTGTTGAAGCACCTTTGAGGTATCTTAGAATCCTTTGATAGTGATAAGGTGAGACATCTTAGGGTTGGCTTGATATCTTGCATAAATACATATAGCAAACATGATATCAGGCCTGCTAGCTGTAAGATACATAAGAGACCCAATCATAGTCCTGTAATGGTGTTCATCCACACACTCCCCCTCAAGATCAGGTCCAAGGGAGTGGTTTCTTGCTATGGGTGTCTTAGCAATCTTACAATCAGTCATGTTGAATCTCTTAAGTATGTCTTGAACATACTTTGACTGAATAAAGAAGATGCCATCTTCAACTTGCTTCACTTGAATTCCGAGAAAGAAATTGAGTTCCCCCAGAAAGTCCTTGTAGAGCTTTGGATTAGTTGAACCAAAGATGATGTGATCTACATATACTTGAACTAGCATTAAGTCATTTCCCTGTCCTTTGATGAAGAGAGTTCCATCTATAGTACCCTTTTGTATCCATGCTTGCGGAGATACTGAGATAGAGTCTCATACCACTTCCTGAGAGCCTGATGCAGTAATAGCTTTGTTAAGCTTGCATACATAATCAGCATGATCAGGATCTGCAAAACTAGGTGGTTGTTTGACATACACCTCTTTATCAATCACTCCATAAAGAAAAACACACTTGACATCAAGTCGATAGACCTTGAAGTTCTTGGATGTAGCAAATTACAGGAATATCCTAGCAGCTTCCAGTCTTGCTAAAGGAGCAAAGACATCAATGTAGTCAATCCCTTCTACTTGTGTGTATCCTTGAACAACTAGTCTAGCTTTATTTTTGATGACAATGCCTCTATCATCCTTCTTGTTCCCTAAACACCCATTTGGTTCCAATAGTAGTCTTCCATGAGGAAGAGGACAAAGGTTCCAAACTTTCTGTCTTTTGAATTGAAGCATCTCCTCTTGCATAGCTTTAACCCAACTTCCATCCTTTAGAGCCTTATCATTTTTTTGGCTCAATATGGGATAAGAACAAGAGTGAAGACAAACATTTTCTTCATGGGTTTGTCCTCTTGTTCTATCCCTGTGTCAACATCACCAATGATGTTTGTGGTGGGGTGAGACTTGTGGATCCTTAGCTGAGGGATCACAACAAGTTGCTGAGAGAGATCTAAATTAGAGAAATTTAGATCTGGCATTGAAGTTTCTCCTACAAAATCAGCACACTTATCAAGACAGACTTGATCCAGTGAGTGTGTGACATCATTTATGTTGTCTTTTATGGAGTGGTTATCATCAAGAAATTCCTGATCACTATCACCACCTGCATCATTTCCTTATGCGTTTGAAGTGTCTTTATCTAGTTATGGAGCCTTTGAGCTGGAATTTGAAAGCATCTTAGCTGAATTTGTCATTATGGTGCTGATAGAAACTTCATTTGCAAAAGTAGGTACAACTGGAGCTGAAGATATGTTACTTGAAGGTCTTCTTAGCTCAAATCTTGGGTCAGGTTCACCTCTAGGTAAGATTTCTGCAGACCCTGAAACAGTCTCATAGGATTTGTAAAACAATTTGTAACTAAGTCAAGATCAAACAGCCAATCAGGACCAGAACCTGCCACACAAGGTGTGTGTTCATTGAAAGTCACATTGGCTAACTTTCAACAATTCTAGTTCTAAGATTGTATACTATGTATGCCTTAGCTTGAGAAGAGTATCCAATAAAGTGTCCATCATCTGATTTCTCAGCAAATTTGGCAATTGGATCTTTGGTATTCAAGATGGTGCAAGGATATCCAATTGACCTGAGAAAACCAATGAAAGAGTCTTGCCATGAGTCTTAACCACTAAAACTCTATTCTCCACATAGCAGGCAATGTTGACTCCCTCTACCCAGAAGGTGATACGCAGCTTAAAGTTAGACAACATGATTCTTGCAGCTTCAATCAGTGTCTTGTTTCTCCTCTCAGCCACACCATTTTGTTGAGGAGTCGTGGGAGCACTATATAGTCTTGTAATACCATTTTCATCATAAAATGTATCAAGGATTTGGTTCTTGAATTTAGTTCCTTGATCACATCTTATTGTTTTGACCTTGTGATCAGATTGATTCTCAATATTTAGGATGAAATTCTTCAGAATCTTAGGGGTCTCATCCTTAGTTCTAAGGAAGAAAACCCAAGTGAATCTTGTAAAGTCATCTGTGACCACTAAACAATAAGAGGTCCTTCCTAAACTTATTACACTGGTGGGGCCAAAAAGATCCATATGTAACAAGTGTAGGGGTGTAGTGATGGAGTTTCTTTCCTTAGGCTTATGAGATACCTTATATTGCTTTCTTTTTAGACATGCAACACAATGATCATCACTTGTAAAATCTTTCTTTGGCATTCCAGTTACCAAATCATTCTTAATCAATTTACTCATATTCGTCAAGTTTACATGACACATTCTTTTATGCCATAGGAAAGACTCATCACTATTGGCTTTAGACAGAAAGCATGAAACTTCTCCAGAGGGAGATCTTTCTTGCAAGTCCATCTTGTACATGTTCCCTTTCCTAGGGACTCTAAGCAGGATATGCTCATGAGAAATGATCACCCTAGGCTTAAAAACAATGCACTCATGCTTAGTAAAGAGCATGTTATGAATCTGATCACAAAATTGGGATACACTCAGAAGATTACACCCAAGCTCCTTGACAAAGTTTACCTTTTAAATGTTGAGCTTACCATTTGTGAGCTTGCCCCTTCTAGAAATGTAACCACCTTCATCTCCTCCAAAAGCAATGGTCCTCCATCAATCCTTTCAAAGTTCTGGAGTAGTGATCTGTTGCCTGTCATGTGCCTGGAACAACCACTGTCAATGATCTAGACATTCTAGTTTGTCTTGAGTTGTCCCTACACGAAGAAAAGATTAGTTAAATTTGGAAACCCAAGCCTTATTTTCTTGGGCTCACTAAGAGAAACCGACGGTAATGCAACAATAATAGATCTTGTAGTTGTGCTATGAGAATCTTGAGTTGTTGTTGATGTAGAACATCCAGTGACTTGGTCTTTCTTTGACTTCCACACCACCTTTGGATGTTTGGACTTGACCTTCAACACATCGGAAGCTTTTGATACTTCGAAAGTTTTGATGACTGGACCTTCGGAAGATTCTACAAACACTGCAGTAGACTTCAGTGCTTCGGAAGTATTCCTTCCTTCCGAGACCAAATTTTCTTCAGAAGGCAATTTTCCACTTGCCTTCTTCTTAGTTTTGGAGCTTCCGAAGGAAACAGATTTTCCTTCCGAAGCATGAATCTTCTTGGAACTCTTAGGAGTCCTTTTCATGGTCATATGAAGAGTACCTTTATGATTGTATGGCCAATCCTTAGCAAGGTGAGAAGTACTACACACATGACACACTCTATTTTCTTCTTTCTAAGAACCTTCTTCTGAGAACAAGACTAACTTTGATCATATCCCATCTCCACCTTCATCTTTGTAGATGTTGAGACAGTCCATTTAGGTTGAGGACTGTTCTTGGAGTTAGATGGTCCAGGTTGTGTAGCATTGGTACACAATAGATCAGCCTTTTTCTTGGTGCTGAGATGATTTGAACATGAACAAGAACTCTTGGCAGTAGAGTTTAGGTTGATGTCTTTACTCTTCACTACTTCAAACCCTGCAGAGATAAAAACTTGTTTCTACTTAGGGTCAAAAGTAGCCTTGATCTCTTGAGCCTTCCTAGCTTTTCTCTTGCTCTTTCTGATCAAGTTCTTCTCATTGACTTGGTCATCACGGTCTTCTTCTTCTCCTCAGAAGGATAGTGGCCCTTCTTAGAATCCTCCTCTTTACTCTTCTCAGAGGAATTCTTCACTATCACTTCTTCATCCTCTTCACTTAAAGGGTCTATAAGAGGAAGCTCATCTTCATAAGTTCCACATCTGGGTGATCTTACAGATAAGATTGTGTGTGGAGGAGCTATCTCATTGGATCCTAGTCCCTACTTGTTTTGATAGCACACTTTGTTGTGCAGGGATAAGGATATGATGTTCTTGAAGGCCTCTTCTTCAAGAACACACTTTTCTGCCCCGGCTTTGCTTATCATAAGCTCACCCTGCCACTTAGTCAGCTTAATTATGAGATCCTTGATCGGAGTCCTATGATTTGTATGCTCATGTTTTAGAACTGAAATAGGTTTCTCTAAGTCTTCTATCTTTAGTTTATAATCACTTTCAGTCTTTCTAAAATCAGCTTTAGGATGTGTAAGGACTCAAGATCAGATCTCATTTCTAAGTTGTAGGACCTGTATTTGTTAACTTTAGCAATGCATTCAAGGGTACAAAGATGTTCCAATACCTTGGTTTCATCATGATCTACCATCGGTGCTTGGTTTGGAGAAGCATCTTCCACCTAAACGCTCCGGTCAAAGCCTCCACCAACAGCAACTACAGCTTGCTGCTTTGGCTTCTCATTCTAGGTAGCCTTGTGAGTGTAGTTTGGTCTGGAATGTGCTTGGCCACCATTTGTTCTTGGTGCCTTACACTCCCTGGCAACATGGCCCATCAAGTTACAGTTGTTACACTTGACTTTTCTTTTGTCCGGTCTAAACTTTCCACTGGTAGAATTACTGGGAAACTTCCTTACAATCCGCTTTTAAAACTTCTTGGCTCTATGAGTAAGAAGAGCCATCTACTAGAGTATTTCCATGTACTCCAGATCATCTGTATGGATACAGTCCAGGTCTACAAGGGTGAAAAGAAAGCCGCCACAACTTTCATTAGAAGACACAAAGGCTTGAGAAGAACTTTTCTCTTGGAATGGGGTTCCTTGAGTGTAGTTCTCCCTGGTATCTTAGGGAAGGTGATGAAAGGACCTTTTGTGAGCTGTCAGGGTAGCATATGAGATGATATTGGGGTTTTATGTAACCTTGCATGTTCATCTCCATCTGGTAGGCACTGAGAATCCCATACAACTCTGTTAGAGTGAGAGTCTTCAGGTTATCATTTCTCTTAACAACCACACAGTAGTATGTCCATTTCCTAGGAAGTGATGACTTCCTTACAATTCTTTGTTTTCAAGAACAAACTACTCCATCCACTAGGGTATCCACAATCTCAACATACCTAAAGTATTGTTGAGTCATGGTTTCACCCGCTTTGAAGGTGAAATTGTTGGATTCTTTATGCCCAAGACACATAGAACATTGATGTGGTTAGTACGTTATGATCCAAGTCGGGTCATACCGAATAACAAGTGTAGCAAACACCAATTAATATTTAATTGATAATATGATCATGCAATTAAATAATTACACCAATTTGGAAAATGGGTTTTCTAAATAGATTATATATGAGATAGAACAACTTATAAGGATATTTTGTTCATGGGTATATTTGTAATGTTATTTAAATTGGTTAAATAACATCAAGTAATAAAAGTGTGTATGAGTTATATAATTAAAGGGTTAGTTACATAACTTAGTTAAAATATCTAGTTAAAATAAAATGGTAAGGGGGGAGGGAACCCCACTTGGAAAGAAATTCGCCCTCCACTTTGAGATGGTTGGCTCCTTTTGTTTCTTGTTACTAGACATCATTACAACACACACACTCCATCTCTCTCTCGCTCATACATGCAAAGGACCAAGAACAACATATTCTCTCTATTTTCTTGAAGAAGTTCAAGGCTGAAATCGGATTTGCAACTCTTCTTGGTTTGGTTTTGGTGTTGAAATACTAATAAAAGGGTCTTTACTTGATGCTTGTGGGTATGGAAGCTTGAGGACACCTCCCCTTGGTGTTTTCGTCATTCAAGAACCTCATCCTCTTCAACTTTTTCATGTTTTTCAGCAGCTCTAGAAAGGTAGCATTATGGGTGATGTTTGGTTGTTATTTCTTCTTGATAGTTAGTCGATTCACATATGTTTGATCCTATGTTCTTGGGTTTGTTGTTGCTAAGTAATAAGCCTTAATTTTCAGTTCACAAAACAAATTAATTAGTTAAACAACTTTGATAATGAGCCAACATTGGCATCTATAGCCGGATATGTGGATGACTAGCTTCATTTGTCCTTGTAAAATTTGTTTTATGGGACATTAACAACCTAATAGGGGCTGTTTTGTGATGGTATGATGAATTCCCAATCTTTCAACGTTATATCTTACATGCTCATGATTAAACCATGAAAGAAAGATGTCAAATGGTTGATTATATTTTGTTTGGACAAAAACCCTAAATTCTTGGTTTATGTTGGCTGAAAATTTAGGGTTAAATAGGGATTTATTTTGGTTTCTGAATGTTGTATATGTTGTTTCATATTGGTGCATAACCTAGCCTTGACCTTGTGTTGGTTTGGTATTGGATAAATGTTGTCTTGGTTGATTTCATTCATAATGGGTTGTAATTTTATTCTTTTTGTGCTTGTATATGGATGTAATTTATTTATTTATTCAATGGTGATGTAATAGATAGATTAAGTGTATTTTCTTTTATTAGAAAATTTGTATTAGGATATAAATTTTGTAAAAGAAGATGCACAAGTTGGAAGCACAAAGGGAAGACACAAAGAGAAGGACTTGAAGCATTTGGATGCAACTTCAAGTGGGGGTCATTGGAGATCTCATGTTTTGTGTTGTGTTCAACCCTTAGGAAAGACCAAATGACAACACTTGTGATGGCAAACAAGTGTTGTCAACTTAGTGGCTATGGTTATGCACTTGTGATTGTTTGATTATGCTTGTTTGGTTGTTTGTTATATGATGGTTGTTTGATATTTGGATGCGCAAAACAAACTAATTAACAAACGTAACAAGCTGAAATTTATGGTTCCTAATCATTAAGTGACTAATAAAAGGTTATTAAAAGGATTAATGATTTTAAATAAAAGGGGTTTTACTAAAAGAAAACCATAGGGTACCATGTATTTGAAAGCATGCAAATACAAGGTACATAGACTTTTCAAAACTAGAATGAATGAAAACTAAAATCCCTTTGGAAACAAGTTTAACACAATCTTTTTACATGACACTCGAATCACTTGAGAACTATTTGTGGGATAATGGTCACCTAATCACTATTAGGGAACTTGTGTGTTTGAGGTGGGCTTAACGTATTTGTGGGATAAAGGTCACCTAACCACTTGTATGTGTGAACTCACACGTGTGTGTAAGTAGGACGACTTGAATTGTAAACCATGTGCATAGGGTCACGGAAGCATGGCATACAATGGTGTTGATGGGATTTACATGCCAACTAAACATAAGATGTTTAACCCATCCCATAAGGCTAGAAGTTACAAAAGGTTGTAATTGTCAAGTGTAGACTACATTGTTAATTTAAATAATGGGATAAAGGTCACTTAACCATCATTTAAATGTAATGTTGGATTCTAGATTTTAATTATTAATTGTCTGTGAGACATGAAAAGGGTGTTAATGATTAAAATGAATTTTTCAGAAATACTAATATGAACATTGTAAATTTTGTTGAAATGACCGTAAACAACAATGATACCACCCTAACCGTCCATACAATATCACTAAGAACCATCTTAGAGAGGGATGGTCTTAATCATAATAACTTTATGGACTGGTTTCAAAACTCGAGAATTGTTCTCAAGCAAGAAAAAAAGCCTATGTCCTTGACGATCCCATTCCTGACCAACCCGACCTTGAGGATGTTGAGGCCTATAACGATTGGCTTTAGTATACTGAAGATTCCGTACAAGTTTCCTCCCTCATGTTGGGAACTATGATTCCCGAACTCCAAAAGGACTTGGAGCATCATGGGGCATGCGACATGATCACCCATTTGAAGGAAATGTTCCTTTAACAAGCAAGGGTGGAGCGCTTTGAAATGGTTCGAGCGCTTCATGCATGTCAAATGGAAGAAACCCAATTGGTATCATCTTATGTTCTTAAGATGAAAAGCCATGTTGATCGCCTCGAGAGGCTTAACTACCCCGTCTCAAAGGAACTAGCCACATATTTGATCCTTAATGGCCTTACTAAAAAGTTTGAGACGTTCATAATGAATTACAATTTGAATGGGTGGGACAAGAGCATTGGTGAGCTTCATGCAATGCTCAAAACAACAGAGGCAGGGATGGGTAGAAAGGTTCTACCTGTTCTCTCGATCAATGAGGGAGGCAATAAGAAAAGGCCATACCCTGATCCCAAAGCAAATGTTGCCAAAGGAAAGGGGTACATCAAAGGAAAAGGGAAAGGAAAGGCTAAAGCGGAACCTCCAAAGCCTAAGCTTTAGAAGCCTAAGGTAACGGAGAACGATCCATGCTTTGAGTGTGGAGAGATAGGACATTGGAAAAGGACTTGTCCAACTGTAACACCCGGTTATTTTTAAAGACAAAGAAAGAAAGAATATAGTGAAGAAAAAGAAGAAAAAGAAATAAACCCAAGTCTAGGGGTTAAAAGTGACAAAAATGACAAAATCTTTGAAAAGTTGGTAAATAAAGGTGATGGCCGCCCACTCTTGCACATCACCTTTCTACTTATAGATTCTAGAGAGAGAAAGTGTAGAGTTTTCGAGTTTTGAAGAAGAACAAAAAGAAAGATTCGAATTCAAGGTAATAATTCATGGTTTTATGGTGTTCTTAACTGGCCTTGGCTCGGTTGTATGCTTATGTGTGTTTGTATGTTCGGTTGTGTGTGTTTTTAGTGGGTTTTAGGCGGTTGAACTGAAATTGCAAACGAGTTTGGAAGAAGCCATACTTAATTGCTGCAAAGGTGAGTTCTAGAACCCCTCTTTTACTAGTTTTTAACTTATTTTAGGGCTGGAAAATGCATGAATACATGTTCTTATAAAACTAGGTTTTGTACCCGTATGATTTACTATGTGTATATGTGATGTTGGGCTATGTTCATGCTTGATGATGTTATGGTTATGTTTCTAAGGCTTAGAAGGTAAGATTTAAGCTTAGAACATAATAGATGGTGTTTGGAAACTGAAATATGATGTTAGGGCTTAGATGTTTAAGTTTCGAATCTGCCCAAGTGTTCCAAAGAAATGCGAATGAACAGTTAATGCGGATGAGCATTGTTCACTAAGTAAGTCAATGCGGATGAGTATTGAAGAAATGCGGATGAACAGTTGATGCGGATGAGCATTGTTCACTAAGTAAGTTAATGCAGATGAGCATTGTTCACTAAGTAAGTCAATGTGGATGAGGATTGTGGGAAATGCGGATGAGCATTAACCAATAAGTAAGAGAAATGCGGATGAGTAATGAGGAAATGCGGATGTGTACTAATGAAATGCGGATGAACTAAACAAATGCGGATGAACAAAAAGGGGCAAATGCGGATGAACACTTAGAGTATTTTTTGACTTTTAGGGAAAAAGTGAAACTTAGGCTTTGACATGGGAGGTTCCCGAGGGCTATGTATCTTGACTTTTTGAGATCATAGAGGATGTGATGGGCATGATGTTATGATGCATGTTGATGCTTTTGCATGATGTGTATGATGTTTGTATGATGCCCTGTATGATGATGTTGACTGTTTATGTTTATGTTCTTATTATGTATGTTTATCTTTCCCGTGGCTTTATGTGTTATGGTTGTGAAAGAAATGATAAAGTATAATGTAACGTAAAGTGGAAGATAATTAAAGAGGAACATAATGATAGAATGCATGCATTAATGAAAGAGAAAGTATAGAAAGGCTTGCAAGCAATATGTACAGAGGTGCACGACTCTAAAATTTCGTAAGCTCAACTGTGTGTGGTTTAGCTAACCCTTAAGGATACACGTAGGGGTCCAGTCTTTGTGACTGACCAATGATCTAGTACATGGTTTATAGTGATTACTCACCCCGGTGCTGGTGCCAGGCTATGTGCATTATGGAAGTCATTTATGATCTTCGGCCCAGTACCTGCTTTGTGCATACGTTTGGGGTGTAGTATATATAGTTTGGATCTTTGTCGCTTGCCCCGGTGTTGCTTCCAGGCTATGTGCGTTATGGAAGTCATTTATGATCTTCGGCCCAGTATCTGCTTTGTGCATACGTTTGGGGTATAGCTGATGACACTGATCCGGAAAGAGATAAAGAGATAATGAAATACAATGAACAGTAAAGAGGATAATAATGATATTATCCATGTGTACGTATGATGTGTGTTCACATGCAATAGTAAAGTACGTTTTTAACAAAAGTAAAGTATGTTTTATTATAAAGCTAGAACTCACTCAGCAACGCTGACTTTTTGTGCATTTTTCTAGTTGCCAGGTAAGCATTGCTGAGGATGGCACAGGGCAGCTACTTGGCATTTTGGATGACATTCATGTCTTATTGTTTTTGCATTTTAATGTGAACAAATGAAAATGCATAATGAATGATTGTATTAACTTGCAAAAGCAGTTATTATGAAATGAAAAGTTATTTTAATGTTCAGCTATGATGTTTTTATGAAAGTTAAATGTAATTGTATGTTTTGTAAGCAATGATTGGCCAGCTATAAGTGTCCTGGGAATGGGGCCTTACAAGTTGGTATCAGAGCCAAGGCTTAAGTGAAACGGGTAAAATTTTAAAATAAACCTAAACTTAAACTGAAAATGGGACAAAAAGGGAAGGGATGCCAGTCCTAGTAGCTGCGTGCTATCAGCTATTTTCTTAATGATAACTGGTACTACGTGCGCATGTTATGTGGTTTTTGTGTTGCTAGTAGATTTTGATACTGATGTAGTCAGGACAGGTAATTCTCGGGGTATGAATATTAAAGTAAGTGGCTAATCACAACTGGCCACTGTAATTAGGGACTTACTATACTCGACATAAACTAAGTTGTTCCCTTGAATGATCATGTTGGTAGATCATCTAAAGCTTCACGTCGTGGAGGTCGTTGTGCTGAACCACGGGTTATGAGAGGAAGGCCTAGAGCCCAAAAGATGGTTCATGAAGAACCCGAGACCCCTCATCTGGAGGGTGGTGATAAGAGAGCCAATCTGAGGGCCTTAGTAAAAGAGGTTGTTGTGGAAGAAGTTCATCAGGTCATGCAGACAATCTTATTGTCTATGGTGACCGAAGTTATCAAGGATGTGAGGGAAGGAGAAAGGAAGGAAAGAAGTAGACCTACGGGTGAAAGAAGACAGTCTGAGACTGAGATGGTTCAGTCTGATGATGAAGAAGAAAAGGAAGAAGAAGAGCCTTAGCCGGAGGCGACACGAGGCTGTAACTACGGGGTGTTTCAACGATGCAAGCCCCCTACTTTTGATGGTAACGGCACTGCTGCTGCTCACCGGTGGGTGAGAGAAATGAAAGTTGTCTTGAACATCAACGAGTGCCGAGAGGATCAGAAGGTGAAGTTTGCTGCCCACTCTTTCGTGGACTCAGCTTTATGCTGGTGGGACAATATTGTCCAAGCTGAGGGTAGCAGGGCTATCGGGAAGATGAAGTGGGCAGAGTTAAAGAAGTTGGTGATTGAGGAGTTCTATCCTCATAGGGAGATGGATAAGGTTGAGAGAGAGTTCCTGCAGCTGGAGGCGGGAACTATGACGCATCAGCAATACACCACCAAATTCAATGAGATGGCACGGCTGGTGCCAGACCAAGTGATGCCTTTATCACGAAAGATCAAGAGGTACATTCAAGGCTTGCCAGCAGATGTCTGTAGGCACATGATCGCTTCCCGGCCAAGCACATTTAGGTCGGCAGTGGATTGGCAGGGAGGTTGTATGATGAGAGAACTGTGGTGGTGACCGAAGGTAGCAAGAAAGGTGGTAGTGATCAGAATTGGAACGGAAAGCGGGTTGGGCGTGGCGGGGCCACTCCAAGTAACAAGGTGCATGGGTGGATGACCGGCATGTGGTCATATCCGGTACAAGGTCGAGAAGGTGTGTCAAGTGTGGACGAGAACACACCATCAAATGTAGATTGGGAACCAATGTATGTTTCCGTTGTGGAATAACCGAACATGTGGTGAAGAACTATGGTGTGAGGAAGTGTTATTCCCTTGGGGAGGAAGGCCACATGAGGAGGGATTGCAAGAAGCCAAGGGCTGAAGGTTCAGGAGTGAAGAAGACTAGGGGTGAAGGACCGAGGGCGAGTGCCAGAGCATTTACGATGACGCAGGAGGCTAGGATGGACCCTGATGATGTGTCAGGTACGTTTCTATGAAACCAAACTTTAGCCTTTGTGTTATTCGATTCTGGTTCTAGTAAAAGTTTCATTTCTGCTGCTTTCTGTACTAAATTTCCTGTTAGTAGTGTTGGACCAAAAGAACCAATGAGCCTGATCAGAAAAACCTCCAAGTCCCATAGACATTACAACTGCTAAAGAAGATCACAACAGCTGAAGACATCAGCTGATTACAAGGTCTGAAGTCAATGTCTGAAGACAAGATCTGAAGAATTCTACTGAAGACAAAGACTGAAGACCAGAGTGATCAGTAGTTGTCACAACAGCTGAAGTTATTAACTTCAGTAGTTGTGATGGTTTTCCTTTTCAGTACTTGTAATTTACCTTTCAGTAGTTTATAGTTTCAGTAGTTTTAGTTTAGTAGTTTTATGTTCTTGTACTTAGCATTCTCTGAGATGTGATCAGTTGTTAAGAACATTCTCAGTAGTTTGCACAGTTTCAGTTGTTTGTATAATTCTGTTAGATGTCACTATCAAGTGACATCAGCAAACGTCATATTCCTTATATAAGGAATGTTAACCTAATTGTAACACGTGACTTTCAGCCACCACAAAAGCATTTGAATGAAATATTCCGTTTGCAGAATTCTCTCTCTCTTTATAACCGTGTACTATTCCATTGAATATCAATTGAGTTCTTGCTAAATTCTCTAATTCATTGTTCGAATTCCGCTGCAATCTACTCTAATTAATCAAACTTAAATCACTGATCCTAACAAATGGTATCAGAGCAGGTTAATCATTGATCGATCTAACAATTGATCATTGAAACTGCTATTTCGATATCTAAGTTTGATCAAATTAGCATATTTGCAAGAATTGGTTATAGAGTTTGAATTTCTGCTGCTTTCGGTTATTTGCTTTGAGATTTCTCTTGGTTCGTATTGAGTTTGTTGTGTTTTGCGCTAAATCGGTTAAAACTTAATTGAATTTGATTGAATCTATGAATGACTACTCCTTCTAATGACCCTCACAATACTGGCTCCTCAACCAAGCCTCCGATGCTGGTTAGGACTGAGTATAACATATGGCAATGAAGAATGCTCCATCACCTGTCTGTTAACAGTTCAGGTTGTTGGACATCTGTGGTACATGGTCCACACAAGCCTATGGTGAACAATCTGGAAACCAACCAAATGGTTCCGAAGAAGAAGGAATAATACTCAGATGAGGATCGAAAAGTGTTTGAGATTGATGCTAAAGCCCATGGAATTCTGGCCATGGCACTGCCGAATGAAATCTATTCTGGGCTTATGCATCATGAAACTGCTCATGACCTCTAGAATGCATTGAAAGAACAATTTGGTGGAACAGATGTGGTCTTAGCAAACAACAGAGAAATCCATGCCCAACAATATGAGACATTCTCTCACAGGAAGGGTGAGACACTGACTCAACAGTTTGAGCGTTTTTCCTGTTTGATCTCTGCGCTGAAAATGGTCAAACATGAATACACTAATAGCCAGATGAACAACAGATTCCTCAGATCACTGCATGAGAGATGGGACACATATACCATTGTCCTATGCTCCGGTGCAAATCTGGATAGCCTATCTCTCACCCAACTCCATGGGAAACTGCTTACATTTGAAAGAGAGATAGAGCAGAAAAGGAAACTGGCATCATCAGGAAAGCTCACTGATGACGTTGTACGAGGGAACACTGCCTTGGTTGGTCATGAGTCAGAATATGTTGCATCAGAAAGCCATTATGATGAGCATATAGATTTCTCTTCAAATAGTTTTGATCATGCATTTGTTAGTGTTGATAGTCAGTCAGGCTGTAATAGTGACAATGTGTGCTTCATTATGGATGATTTGAAAGGTATTGCTGATGATGACTTAGAAGAGATGGATATTCTGAGCCAAATGGCCTTGATTAATATCAGATCTCAAAAGTTCTACAAGAGAACTGGTAGGAAATTTCCAGGACTCTCTAGCAAAACCAAAGTAGGTTTTGACAAAAGTAAGTTGAGGTGTCACAAATGCCACAGGCTTGGGCACTTTGTAAGAGAGTGTAGATCAACTGGATCTAACTTCTCTGCACCTTTTGTGACTTTTCCAAGCAATAGTTCACAAAACAAAGGGCAACATCCTGCTAGTTCTGGTCATCACTCACATCCTGCTAGTTCACATTATGGGTGATATTTGGTTGTTATTTCTTCTTCATAGCTAGTCCATTCACATATATTTGATCCTATGTTCTTGGGTTTGTTGTTGCTAAGTAATAAGCCTTAATTTTTAGTTCACAAAACATTATATTAAGGTTTGATTCGGCTGTGTTTTCGTGTTTAAATAGTTAAACAACTTTGATAATGACCCAAGAGATATTTTTCAAACTGCTACTTTAGGAGATACTTCTTGTTCTCCTTGGCTTTAGAGGAACCCTTATACATCAGTTTCATTGCATCCCACAACTGCTTAGCTGTTTTGTATATCTTGAAATCTTTGTATACAAAGTTTGGAAGAGCAGTCTAAAGGGCTATCATGGCCTTCTCGTCAATCTCTACTCTCTTTCTATCTACATTTGAGTAGTCAGCCACAACCTTGGGGATCATACCACCACCAGTAGCAGAAGGGGTGCTTGGTATGTAAGGTCCATTTTCAATAGACTCCCACATTCTTGAGTCTAGAAACCTGATGAAACCTTCCATTCTTTGGCACCAGGTGTCAAAGTCATCAAGAGTGATTAGTGGGGACTTTGTCATGGTTCCAGTTTCCATATCAGATTTGGAAATGGCTGCCTTTTGATGAGTTACAACACAATAGCATAATGAGGAGAGTTGCTAAGAATACTTAACAGATCATATAGTGAAACTGGATTAACCACAAGTAATGATACTAAGAACACAAGTAAATATGAGACAGAAACAAGATAACAAGATACATAAGGAGATGGTTTTCAAGATTGCAGTATATTGCCTTCTCAAGTTCTATTACAAGTGTTATAAAGCATATTCAGAAAAGTTACAAGTACTTGAGAAACATATACTACATCCTACAGCCGGCCATACTTTGAAGGCCAGCTGGATACAATTGACTAGACACAAACAAAATCAAGTGTAGAGTCAAAAGGCAGATTGCTTTTTGACTAGTGACTATAACATGCCATAATTCACATCCTAATATATTATAATAAGGATAAAGTACATGAAGTAGAATGTTACAGACTCAAGACCTCAATGTACAGTTACTAAAAGCATTAACCTTTTCACCAACTTATGTAAGTTGGTGACTTTATAGAGTTGCAGCAAAAAGGAGTCCAGCTTATGTAAAGTACATCAGATAAAGCATGTATACTAAGAGTCTTCGGAAGAAATCAATCTACAAGTCTTGGCTTCGGAAGACTTTGTCTCTGAAGCTTTGGAAGACTTCATCTTTGGCTTTGGAAGACTTCATCTTTGGCTTTGGAAGACTTCATCTTTGGCTTCGAAAGACTTCATCTTTGGCTTTGAAAGACTTCATCTTTGGCTTCGAAAGACTTGATCTTTGGCTTTGGAAGATATTGGTCTTGGCTTCAAAAGATTTCACACTTAGAATATTTCTGTTGCATATGTAAAACTTTTGAAGCATTCTTCTTCAATGCACTTATGCATGCATGCAGGAGACTTTGAGTGTTTGAGTTGCATCAACCTTAACATATAATCCTTAAATATATAGATGATCTAACTTGGTAAATCATGTATTCTTTCCTAAGAAACCCCGACTTTCTATAAAATGAAACTTTTATATAAAGACTTAGAAAATCAAAAGCTAGTAAGACATTAATCTCATGACATACCTAGACATTAATCTCATGACATACCTAGACTTGAGACTCTTTGCCGGTACACGAAGAATCCTTTGCTTGAATTTTAAGGTGAGTTCTAGTGTTCCCTTCTTACTATTTTTTTGGGATGAAACATGTTATGCTTAAACTAAAATCATTTATGAGCTATTATATGATACTTGAATGTTGGGGTTAATGTTAGGACCTGCTTTTATGAGCTATTGTTTTTGTGTGAACTGCTTGTTTTATATGGGTAGATCTACTTAGGGAATCACCCACACATAGTGCTTTCCATGATGAACGAGAACGGTACCACACTGAGATCCTACGGGGTCGTTTGTGGCATGTGAAAAGTTTTTATAAGATACTTGGGTACTCTTTTGACGCTCCGTTCTTCCTTAGGATTTACCGGTAAAACATAACTTTTGAAGAGGCTAGCCGGGACTGAGTGTAGGGTCGTTTGTGATCCCCCACAATAGTGAACCTATGATTCTTTTAAATCAAATGTGGATTCTATTGAATCCTTTTATGTTTAAACTTTAAGCACTTGAATTCACCAACTTTTTAGTTGACACAATTTCTTTTTGAGCATGTTTCAGGTAATCCATTATGGGACTCTAGGAGTTGCTGAAGACCTAGACCTAGCACCATGACCATGGCATTGACTTAAATGACTTTAAAATTTTTTTGAACAATTTATAGTTATTGTTGATCATTATATTTTGTACCAATGTTGGATATACAATTTATTTGGGGGCTAGGCCTGTTACTAGCCTTGGGTTCATTTAAACTTTTAATTCCATGTGATGTTCTCTCCTTTTGTGCTCTTATAATGGTTTTTTTCCGCTGCCATATGTGTTGCTAGTCAGTGACATCCCACCCTATATGGGCCCAGGGTGTGACAGAAGACATGTACCAAGTTGATCCAAATAACTTAGAGGAAAGAGACATTCAATGGCAGATGGTCATGTTGACTCTTCAAGCTAGGTGGGTTATGGAAAGGACTTGAAGAAAGAATCTTGGAGGTGAAAAATTCTAATTCAAGATTTGGGTTTTGATAAATCCAAGTTAAGATGCTTCAACTACAATAATTTAGGACATTTCAAAAGAGAATGTCCTTTACCAATTTTGACTAACCCAAGCAATTCAAGTGTTTTAAGACTAGTTTCAAGTACTGAGAAGGAAGAGAGTAAAACAAAGAAAGAAATGCTTGAAGAGTTTGATCCATTCAAAGAGTTCAAGAGTTTGATTAGTTTTGATTAGAGTGTTAAGGTTCATGAGACTGAAAAAGAAATTAACCAAGCATTGGTTGCTGAAGTTGTGGACGAAAAGCAAACTATTGAAGAGTTTGATCCATTCAAAGAGTTCAAGAGTGAGGCTGAAGTTACTCAAACTCGTAATTTTGAGGTTATTGGACAAGCTAATTCTCATGCAATTAAAATGTGTGAAGAGAATGATTGTTGTAATGAGGATGTGATTGTTGATAAGGTGGATGTCATCAGGAAGAATTCAAGGTTGGTGATGTAAGGTCGGTGAAAGTCTAGACAGAGGAGAAGGTTAATGAGGATAAGTAAGAAAAAACATTGCTGGGGAATACAAGGAAGTACTCTAGTGGGCCGATGTGACAAAACCCTTGCAGCAAAAAGGTGGTGATGGGTCAACTTTATAAGGTAACACAAGAAATGTGCTCTCCTGCTTGCAAAATTAAATTATTTGTTGTTTATAAAGCAAATCGTCTATTACTTGGTAATGAAAAAGAATTAGAACGCATTAATGATAAGCTTAAACTAAATGAGTCCAAATATTTTGTTTAAATGATCTTTGAAAGAAAACAAGCATCTTAAAAGAATTCTTTTAGAAAATAATGTAGAACTAAATACTTTATCTGAAAGAGTTGCTCTTGCTGAAGTTGAAACAAGTAAACTTTAGTCGAAGCTTGATAAATAGATTATCTCTGGGATAAAACATGACGATTTGTGTAAGTCACAATGGAGGGCTAGAATCATATTAGATTTGGGTTATGAAAATGTTTTAGTCTATCCTCCACCCAATACCTACTGTTATTCACCAATGCCAATTCCTCATCCCTCAAATGATTTTATTCAAACGGATACTAGCAATCTATTTGCTGATTTAGAAGGTGTTAACTATAAGGAAGTGCGTGAGGAGTACAATTATGGAACATCAAGTGGGGTTGGATGCAATAGCTTTAGTACCTCTAAATCTCATAAATCTGTTCTAGATAATAGTAATAGTTTAAGTAATATCTTTGTTTCTCAAAAGTCTGTCTCAAACACTATCTTTGTTAGTTCTAGTTGTTGTTGCACTCTTTTGAATGATGATTTAAAATGTAATGATGTCAATGGTTTTGTTAGTTCTTCTGACATGAAAACAAAACGAAATAGTTTTTAAAAGTTCATTTCTTATCCCATTCCATCTTTTACCCTATTTAAAACTTCAAAATATAATGAATGAATAACATCTTCAAATGTTAGTACTAGTGGTACAACTTCTTCAAGTATCACATATGATGATACGTCAACATCTGTACAAATTCATACCTTAAAACATAAATTCAAAACTAGAGAAATGAATGAGACTTATAGTGATGTTGATTCCAGTATGTCTGAGTGTGAGAAGGAAATATGAATAGATCAAATTCTTGATTTGTTGCAAAAAAAATCTAGATTAAAATCCTATTACTTTAGATGTGGTATAGATTGTCATGTAGTTAAAAACTGGCCTAAGCTCCATCATAGACTTGTACATAAGAGTTCTTTTGGTAGTAGATTAACCAAATTGTTAATAATTTCTTTTGCAAAAAATATTTTGTATAAAAATCTAATGTTGTTCAAACATGGGTTCCAATCTTAAATGGTTAACTTGTTTCTTCTCCTTTGTGCAGGAGTCGTCCACTAAACCTGTAAATAGTTTTTGGCATATAGACAATGGAAGCTCTAAACATATGACTCAACTAAAAGATCTGTTGTCAAATTATAGAATTATTATTGGTGGTTATGTGGCATTGTCTAGTGACAAGAAAGGTGGAAATATGATTTGTCAAGGCCAAGTGTCAAATGGATATCTGACTCTGGAAAAAGTCAACTTCGTGCCAAACCTTGCTTTTAATTTATTAAGTGTCTCATAGATCTGTGAAAAAGACATCCAGTTCCGTTTCTTTCAAATGAATGCTTATTTTAGAAGCCAAAATTTACTATTTCTGAAGAAATGGTGTTAATTAGAGCTTCAAGAAAGAATGATACCTACTTGCTTGATATAGGATCTGAAGAATCTACTTCCACTTTCACATGCCTTCTATAAAAAGCTACTTTTTCTGAATCATTTTTTGGCATAGACGATTGGGCCATGTTAATTTAAAAAACCTTAACAAATTGATTAAAATATTTTTAGATGGTAGAAAAATGTATGGCTTGTGCCAAAGGAAAACAACACAAAAAGCCACACAAGCCAAACCTTGAAAATACAATTTCTATCCCTTTGAGTTGTTACATATTAATTTGTTTGGCCCAATCAGTGTAAAATTAATTTCAAAGAAATCTTTTTGTCTTCTTGTTAAAGATGATTTTTCAAGGTACGCTTTGGTGAGATTCTTAGCTCATAAAGGAAATACAGCTGAAGAGTTGCAGAAATTGATTCTTTCAATTGAAATGATAAGCAAAAGAAAGGTCATGGCTATTCGTAGTGACAACAAACTAAGTTCAGAAATCATACTTTTGACTCTTTCTATGAAAAAAAGAATTTTGAGACAATTCAGTGCGGCCAGAACAAACCAACAAAATGGTGTTGCTGAGAGAGAATCGCACGCTAATCGAAGCTTCTCATACTATATTCATTGAGTCTAAATTGCCAAATATTTTCAAGGCTGAAGTAGTAAATTACGCATCATATGGCCTCAATCGTCTTCTGATTGTGAAAGATATAATGAAAACTTTGTTAGGGACCGTGTACGGACAGAGTACTAACTGATTTATGTGTATACCAACTCCAGTAGGGCGGAATCCTATTTTATTGGCGATCCAATCAGTGAGAATGTGTGTAAAATCAAGAATGTAACTAAACGTCAAGAACGATAGTAGGACGATATACAACGATCTATGAACTTGGAACAGGTGTTCTTGGGTCTCTAGACGGCTAGGGTACGAGTAGGAGTCGAAATTTTGAAAGTGATCCGTATAAAGTATAAACATCACTAGATGACAGGTTGGTTAGCATGGTCCATTCACATGAAAACTTCATACGACTATGTATAAATATGTTTCTCAATCATTACTTGACTAAGATCTATTCAAACCACCTCAAACCTATATAGTTGGTTCAATATGCGTTAATAAATAAAACATTAAAACATACACTGAAACATTAAACATTAAGATCAACAACCACATATTATGTTTCATTCAACTCATTCGTTTCATTACATTTAGGACATGACAGACATATTACATTAAGATTGTAAACTAGGTACATATGTATCAACAAACTCCCCCTTGGACCTAGTTTCCTTCATCGTCAGGCATCCTTCATTAGCTCGTCAAACTTCTTCTGCCTCTCCTGGACTGTGACTCTAGCATGTATTTCGAATGCAAAACAGAGTCTTATCACATTCTGAAACTGGAGGCCTGTACCATATCCTGCGTATCATAGAATAATAGCACTTGTATAAAGTATAAACATCACTAGCTGATAGGTTGGTTAGCCACATTGGGTCAAATGCCCGGATGGTCTCCATTTGGCGCTCTTTCTGCAAAACTATGACCAATTCTCCTGTTCTCCGATCATAACACCACTATTTGAAGTGGGGAGTGAAGTCCTGTGGCATTTCCCTCATGGGAATCTTTGACATAGTGCGCGGAGGACTCCACTTCAGCACCACTTTGGGTTTCCAAGTCCTTGGGTCCACCTCTGACCTTCGAATATACCTCGTAGGTTGTTGAGGCTTGAACTTAACCCATGGAGTGTGGTATTCTTTCTTCAACGCAGCTTCAAACTAGCCTGACATCTTCCTTGGGTCAGCATACAGCTGGTTCATGCGTGCTAGCTGGTTGAGCTCAAAACCAGGGAGAGTCTTCAGATCATGTGGGAATCTAAAGTACTCAATTCCCTTCTCCCTCTTCACTACATATACATTAAGATTTTCAAAATAAGCCCACGCTATAATCCTGCCAGACACCTTTAGATACTTCTTTACTTTGTAGAGCCTGGCGTAGGCACTCGACTATGGCGCTGTGCGTTAGGCACGGATCTTTGTAAAACAAGTAGCCCATTTAGCCTTTTTGATCTCAACATCGGTGTCTGAGGCTTGGGCTTGGCTTTCTAATTTCTCGGCCTCCTTCTCCATCGTATCCAGTTTAGAATACATATCACTGTCGAGAGTATCCCCAAAATTAGGAACCACATTTCCCTCTCGATCTGTATATTCTGGATAGTACTATGCTGTGACGTCTTCAATCTCTATCTCATCCACATCGTTTAGCTCGTCATCACTAGCAACATCAACAGTAGGGGCATCCTTAACCAGTTCATCCAGGTTTAACCGGAACATCTCTGCAAGTTGCTCATCAGTGAGGTCGTGAATAATTTCTCCTTCTTCGGGAGTATAGCTTACTGACCTCCTGACAATCCCTTGCAGATCAAGTATCATAGTGAATTAAGACTTGATCTGCTACAAGGGAGCAACATCATATTCACCAGCTAAGATAGTTGATCTGCTTGATTTAGAACATGTAGCACATCATTCATTAGTAAATAATGAAGATAGTTAAATAATCAAATATATACATAAACATTCAGTACATGAGTTTAATACATGATTCAATTACACAAAAGTTCAAAATACATAAACATCTAATCATTACTTTGCTCTTGAATCATGGGTTCATCAGCTGGCGGGGCCAAAGACGAGGCTCCTTGCTCCTGACCTGTCTTTGATCTTCTCTCTCTGGCTTGGGTGGCAGCAGATGTAGCAGCATTATCACCCTCCTTATCATCTCTGCTCTCATCCTCTCCTGCATCATCATCTCCCCTATCCTCATCAGTATCATCCTCATCATCGTTATTATCATCACCATCGTCATCCTCTTCTCTAATCTTTAGAGGCTCATCCTTGGATCCCTTGAGCCTCAACATGAGCTTCTTGTTCTTTGCCTCCAAGTCTTGTATCCTTTGAACAAAGTATGTCTGCATCTCACATAGCTCTATGATCTCCTGACTCTGAGCCTCAATCCTCTCTACAGTCGAAGTCTGCATCTCATGCAACTCCGCGATCTCTTGGCTCTGAGCCTCAATGCTTTGGGCTTGGGAAATACTGAGCTCCATCAACTAATTAAGCTAAGTCACTCTCTGCTCATCTGGTGCCAGCAACTTCAGTACTAATTGGTTTAGTTTAGCCAGCTGCTCCTCCAACCCAACAGAGGGGAAAGAGGATCCAAAAGTAGGTGTGTGATGAGGTCCCGGCTCCGTGAGTGGTGGTGGTGGTTGTGGATGTAGAGTAGATGGGTGGTGGGATATGTATGGATGGTGAAGGGGTGGCTGTAGTAGTGATAGGTGGAGGTGTGGTAGTCATGGTGGGTGGAGTGGTAGTAGTGGTGGTGGGTGGAATGGTGGTAGTGGTGGCTGTGGGAGAGGTAGTGGTGGTAGTAGTTGTGGTAGAGGTGGAGGTAAATATGGTAGTGACTGGTGGTGTAGTAGTGGCGGTGGTAGCAGTAGTGGCTGAGGTGGTGGTTGTGGTTGTAGCAGAGGTCAAGGTGAACTTTAGTCTCTTCCCCTTCTTGCCATAGGGTTGCGCCATTCTCTTCTTCCGTGTGCCTTTAGGCAACGTGGCTGCAGGTCCGGGATATATGATGGATCAGTATCAGCAGCAATAGCATTCTCGGACTCCCCTTGGCGTCCACCAACCGTCCGTATACCTCTCCTGTGGCTACGACACGGCTCCCCACCGTTCGCACCAGAGACTCTTCCTTTGACTCCTCTTCCTCTATCTGAAAGTTAGGGTGTATAGGAGCTGGTGTGGGTCCACCCTGGCCATCCCCTCTCTAATCAACACCATGATCATCTCCATCAGAGTCATCGAAGGGTAGACCAATCTGCTCTACATCTAAATCACTCTCCTCCTAACACCACCTAGTCTTCTCTTGCTAAGTGCCCAAACAGTCTCTTTACAGGGGGCTTTACCTGCTTGCCCCTGTACACCTTCATTCTCCCGAGAGTAGTGTCATCCATGATCTCGAGAGATACTGCTTCATGGCTCTCCTTGGGCAACAAAGGAAGCTTCTCATCTATAATCATCTGCAAAAATCTTGGGTGCATACAAAAGCCTTCCTTGCCTTTGGCCTCAAGATTCTAGATCAAGTATGAGAATATCATGTTAGAGAAGCTGAAGGGTTGATTCAGCACCAGTCCCATGTAGGCATTCTGGATTTGGTTTGATAAGTCATCAAATCCACCCCTTCTTGAACCAATGCACTTTAGTATAACATGAGCTAGGTAATTGAACTGGGGACATAGGTTGCTTTTATTGAGCACACCTGCATTGATGTCCCCAAAGTACCTCATCCGAAGAAAGCATCCCCTTACGGTAAGAGGATGTAGTCTGGTGGGATAAGCAGCATCATCTCCCAAATCAAGAACCCGTCTCAGATCAGCTGCTGTGACCTCGATCTCCTGGCCAAATATGGAGCTACGTATACTGTAGGGCTCAGTTGATTGGTCAATAGAAGCACCTTCCCAGAAGGCCTGCTGTATCGACCTATAGGGTGTGCACGGTGTAGATATCGCTTGATAAATCCTCTATCTCTTTAGGAAAGCAATAATGCCAGCAAACTCGACAGCATTCCGAGTTGTGGCATCCAAGTGAGCACAGATATTGTGCTTGGTGTTGATGGTCCACCAATCTGCCATATATCTGTAACACAAGACACATACATATTAGATCAGCACATAACAGAAACCAATTCACTCTAAACTGTTTGAGATCAGTCTGGTTCAATCATACGTTTGAACCATACAACTGAGTTCAGTCTGCTGACTTATCATGCGATTTAGTTCAATCGGCGACTGATTCAGCGACTGAGTTCAGTCGGGTGACTGAGCCAGCGACTGAGTTCAGTCGGGTAACTAAGCCTCCGACTGGGTTCAGTCGAGCGACTGAGCTCATACGCCTCGTTTAATCGGCCGAATGAATCATTCGCCCAGCTCAGTCATGCGATGAAGTTCATTAGGGTGATCATTCGCATGATAGACTGTCTGTTCGATTAAAATTCAAATTTTGAGCAAATCTTAATATTAAACATCATGGTTTGGCTCATTAGACTCACAATCACCCTACTTAGCACCTAATAACCTTGATTTCAACATTTTACTTAGTTTTATTAGTTTATTAATCCAACTAAGTCTCAGTTCTATGTTAGGGCCGAATTCAGTCGTTTAGGGCATAAAATGATTTCCATTTGAGTAGATTGCACCGCATTGTACCTGTATAAACACTATCGATCGTCAGAATACAGCAATTTGAAGTCAAGCAAGGTCAAAGGAAAATCGGGCAGAGTAACGGCACTATCTGGCGATTTTAGGGCGAATGAGGAGTGATAGCATATGCGACCGACTTTAGCCCTATTTATACTGAATCTGGTTTCAATCAGGTGACTGGATCCATTCACTCTTTTCATTTTCGCGATTGGATCTCAGTCGTGCAATTGGTTCAGTTGATCACATTCAGTCGGCCGACTGAGTTTCAGTCGGGTGACTGACTCATTCGGTCAACCCCATTCAGGCGACTAGTTCATTCTTGTAAGCCAATCGTGTGTATGGTTCATACTCATGCTCCATTCGGTTTATTGGTTCATAAGTATGGACCAATCGTACGACTGGTCCATACTCATGGTCCAGTTGTGCGAATTGATCATACTCATGGTTTTGACTTTATGACCATTTGACACTTAGTTCCTTTTAACTTTTGATTAAACATTTTGAGCATTCGATCATCTCAAAATGACCATTTTAACTTAGACAACTTTTGATCACCTCAGACATGATCCTTTTTAAACTATTTGAAAACCCGTTTGGTCACCTCAGATGTGATCCTTTTTAGTAAGTAGATCCGAGACAGAATTCCAATATGTAGTCCGACTTTTAACAACTAAACTGACAAAAGTAAACAAATGAAACTACTAGAACTAAAGGACATAATTTAAAACATATTTTTGTGATTTTGTGTGAGGTGGAAATCGTAAGATAGAAATCTAACAGATTTATTTCTTGAACAGGCAGCTTTAAGTTATTTTGACCATAAGTAGAACAATTCATTATGGAATAATACAGGTAAGTCAAATCATTCAGGACATGCTACCAAAATCTTTTAATGCTAGATTCTTGTTTTCATCAAGAGTCATTAGCAAGTTTAGGAAATCATACTAGTACTATAAGATGCACACATTGATTTAGACTTTCAAGACTTGCAGCCATGATGATTGTTAGTATACTTGTCCACTTAAATCCATACACAGACTTTTGACACAAATTGGTGATACATTAGGTTAAATTATTTCAACAAGCATTTGTGGATCCCACGCTTATATGGTAATCAACATTCCTCAGGAGATTTTGAGCGGTCTATGGGTATTTTGACAAGAAGAAACTATTCTTAGAGCTTTCAAAGAGAAGCCAAGCCTCAAGTCAGTGCCACCGCACAGCAGAGAGGCGGTAAACAACTTTAGAATATCTAGGTTATGCTTATCCTCAGGTCAGTGCCACCACACAGCAGAGTGGCACACAACCTATCTTCTTGGTTGAGCAATTTTATTCTTTTTGCACAGATCACACCAACAACAAAGGTTATTAGTTTGATTGCTTTTTGCATTTTTTATCATGTCCTTTGCTCATATTTTGGTCATCTGCACACATTTGTGGCGTTTATTTTGCTCGTCACCCCTTATTGGAACTCTGTTGATTGTGTTAACCAGGGATAAGATGATAACCCACAACTTGTTAAACAACTTAGTTTGATCTTGAGATCACCAACGAGGTATATTTATCTATTGTGTTGAATCTACCGACACATCATCTAATGGTCTAGCAACCTCTAGGTCTACTTTCTCCATGTTACCTTAGTAGTAGCTAGTTTTACTATCATTTTTCCCTTTTTTACTTATACTTCTCAAACTTGTACTTTGAATTTCACATCTAATTCAATTTAAATCTTTTAAAGTCCCAAATTATTTATTCCTGTGTACTATCATTTTCTATAGTCGTTGAATCGATATATCAGATACGATCTCATTTCTTTTAGCTTGCCTGTCCCCTCCCTCCACCCCTTTTTTTAAATACTAACTTAACCTATTCTCCTCTTAAAGTTCTAAAACTGTAAAAGATTTGCGTTTTTAGGATTTTAATAGGCAAAGAAATAAAGCCACTAAAATTAATTAATAAAATAAAATAAAATCAAAGAAAATAAAAGAAAAATGGACTCGACGCATCGGACTAAACATGTTCATCTTCTGGAATGACATCACTTTTCTTTTAAATGTTGTTGGCCTCTAACATATATAGAAAACATGGTTTATCAAAGGCTTTTTATAGAGGTCGGCGCGTTGAAAATCCATATTTATTTTAACCACATCGATTAAATGTTTTTCAAAACAATCACTTATAAAATGATATTTAATCCCGATGTGTTTGGTTTTAGAATGTTGGACTAGATTTATAGTTACAGCTATCGCAGTAGAGTTATCAACATAAATAGGAGTATTAGAGAATTGCAAACCGTAATCCTGCATTTGCTGTTGAATCCAAATGATTTGTGAACAACAACTTGCAGCAGCAACATATTCGGCTTCACAGGTTGACAGAGCAACCGAGGTCTTCTTCTTACACTGCCAGGTCACTAGCTCCTCCCAAAGAATTGACATCCTGCTGACATGGACTTGTAGTTTATTTTGCAACCGCTATAATCCGAATCACTATATGCTGTAAGCTCGAAGTCATCATCATGAGGATACCACAATCCTAGTGTTAGTGTGCCCTTCAGATAACGAATTATCCTTTTAACCCCTATAAGATGATTAACTTTTGGTTTTGCCTGATATCTTGAACAAAAACACATCGCATACATGATATCAGGTCTTGAGGTAGTGAGGTACATGAGGGAGTCAATCATTCCTCGGTACATGGTGGCATCAAGCAGATCACCATACTCGTCGGGTGCTACATCATGATTTGTAGCAAGCAGAGTCCCAGCTGCGGAAGCATTCTCCATGTCAAACCGACTAAGAATATCCCCTACATACTTGGTCTCATGTAGAAATATCCCCTTGGTGTTTGATCCACCTATAACCCGAGAAAAAACTTCATCTTTCCTATGGCACTCATTTCAAATTCTGCCTTCATTACTACTTCAAATTCTTACATAAGTCTTCGTTCTTGGAACCGAAGATTATGTCATCAAATAAATCTAAACAAGTTGTAGATTGTCATCCTTTTATTTGATGAATAGTGTACAGTCAATTACACCTTTGCGAATTCCGTGTTTCACAAGGTGCGTTGAGAGTTGTTCATACCATGCTCTTGGGGTTTGGTGAAGCCTGTAGAGAGCCTTATCCAGTTTGTAAACTCCGTCCCATTGATACGGATCCTTGAATCCCTCGGGTTGGCTGACGTACACTGTTTCTCAGATTTCACCATGAAGGAATGCATTTTTAACATCGAGCTGATAGACTTTAATCTTTATATACGATGCATAGGCTAGGAAGATACGGATGGCTTCCATTCTTGCGACGGGTGCAAACACTTCGTTGTAATCAATTCCCTCGACTTGTCGAATTCCTTGAACTACAAGTCGAGCCTTGTTCCTGATTATGACCCCTTGGTCATCTTTCTTGCATTTCAAAATCCATTTGGTGCCAATTACCTTAGCAACTTTAGGTCTATCCACTTGTGTCCATACACCTACCTAACTTAAACTGAAGAAGTTCTTCTTGCATGGCACTCACCCATGCCTCATCATTTAGGGCTTCACTGATCTATTTTGGCTCAAACTGAAACACAGAACAACGATATGCACCATCGTGAAGGTATCCCTTTTCCATTATCGAGGCATAATCAGCTGAATATAGCTGATTTCTCATCTGAACTCCTGATCTGACATCCCCAATGACGTTTTCCAGAGGATGATAGACATTGATGCGTGATCCAGGAGTGGTGGGAACAACTATCTCAGAATCAAGATTATGAACATTTGGTTCCGTATCTAAGGCAGTGGGAGTGTGAGGTTCCGAAGACTCAAAGGCATTAACGTCAAATGCTTGTGGACTTGCAGTAGTAAGAACCTGTTCCTCCTGATCATTCTCCACGGCTTCATCGTCAGAGGAAGAGTCACTTACCTTGAGTGCTCCCCTTGATTGACTAGGCAACTCACCTTCTGAACCAGATGTTGTAGAGTCTTGTGTTGGTGTGTTTAAGAAATCATACATCATTTTGGTTGCCAACTCATCATCAAAAGTGGAGAGAGGGATGTTGAAGGACTTGAAGAATCCATCATAGTCAAAAAAGAATGTGGGTCCTTTCCAAGCAGGAGGGATGGTGTATCTCTAAACGTTGACGTTACACCACACTTCTACTTGACCTGTTGGGTTGTTGTAAACTCTCTTATTCGGTATGTTGTATCCTAGAAAGATTCCCTCTTCAACCTTCTCGCTAAACTTGCCTTCCTGAGTTTTCTTCAGCAATGTACATGGTGCACCAAATGGTTCGAGATACTCCAGATTAGGTTTACGTCATTGTAGCAACTAGTAACATGTTTTTCCATGTCGTTTAACCACCAAGACTCGATTCAAAGTGTAACATGCATTTGCCACTTCCTCGTTCCAGAATTGGATAGGCAGTTTCGAGTCTGCTAGCATCGTCCTAGCAGTCTCTATCAAGCTTTTGTTCTTCCTTTCGGCAACCTCGTTCATCTATGGAGTGTAGGCAGATGTTTATGATTAAGAGGAGGGGAGGTCATATAAGTTATTTTCATAAGAGGAAGGCCTTTAAGTCCTTGCCTAAATAGGACCTCAGCCGGCTGGCAGCTCTACCACTTCTAAATGCACATTTGAGTGAGAGAGCCACTCTTCTGCTGAAAGAAATACAGAATGGGTTGAACTTTAGGTTCGCTGACCCTTTTTGATGGAGTCATGGATCTCCTTTTTGAAGAGCTAGGTTTAGTGTCATAAAGTTCAATTATCTGCCTTGGAGTTTGATAATAAGACAAGTAGATGCAATGTGTCCATACTTTTCATAGTCGTAGCATGATCTACTTTCGACATGATGGAGTACCAGTTTCTGTGGAGAAGTGTGTGACACACGTGTGACTTTATTCAATTTGGTTTTAGACAATTCTTGTTTTGATGTTTTAACTTTTTTAACAAAATTAATTGTTTGAACCTTGTTAACATCTTTACCTTTTTGTTTACCTGGACTTGGACATGATGCACGTGTTTGGTTAACATTTATGGTCTTTTTAGGTTCAGACTTAGACGTGGTTGAACCTGACTTTATATTAACCTTGTCAAATTGTTCATCCAGATTCACGATAGGCATTTTACCTTTTGATTTAGAAGTGGACTCCTTTTGTTTAGTGCCAGATGCATTTGGTTAGATGTGGAATCTGGATCACTTACAAGAGGAGTGGACACCACATAATCCTTGATTGGGTTGTTATTTATTGCTTTGCTTTTGGCATTCAACAAGGTCTCATGTGGTGATGGAACCACTATATAACCCAAATCCTCCCCGTTGTTACATTCTCTCACTAAGTGCTGAACAATGTGAGAGGAACTAGTATAACTATGCAGTTTTTGTTTTAATGAATTTACTTCTACTTCCAAAACTGCTTTTTGTTTCTGTGTTTCTTCTAGGGAGTTTAGATAGAATTTAATGCCATTATCTTGGTTAAAAGCTACAAGTTTAGTTTCCCTAAGTTGTTTATTTAAAACTTCTATCTTTTCTTTATAACTGTACTCATTGGTTTTAAAACTCTATTTGCTTCTGTGCACAATTGCAAGTCCTTTACTAAGCTATCATTATGATCTAATAACCTAGAAAATTTCAAATCAATGCTTTCCCTAAATTTATTACATTCAACACAAGCCTGATTATTAAATAATAGATCTGTAGTACTTACCTGAGAGGGTGCGGTTGAATCAGCCATCAAAGCAGAGTCTGACTTTTCTGGTTCTGGTGATTTTGAACTTGTGGAACTTGTCCTTTCTTCAGGCAAGTGATCAACCAAAGTTGCAGTATCTTCATTATTTGACATCACGAGTTCCACTGTAAAATCACCTTCGCTTGCTGAGTTGTCATCTAAATCCTCAACACTAGTGACGTTGGATTCTCCCGGGGACACAAACCGAAAGCTCCAATCTTGTCCTTCGTCATCCTGAGTGGTCAAGGCCTTAGGGTCCTTGCTTCACGAAGTAGGACTACTTGTGGGTTTATCCTGATGGTTGAAAGATGAGAATGATTCTTATTTCCTGTCTTCTTGGGCTTCAAACACTCATGTTTGAAGTCTCCCTTCTCTCCACAATTGAAGCAGGTAACTTTGGTTTTGTCAAAACCAAAAGTTGTGTCCTTAGTGGCAATCACGTTCTGTCCGGTCTTCATGACAAACTTCTTAGGTCTCCTGACAGCACTTGCTAAGGCCCACATGATGTCCATTCTCTCCAGCTCTGTCTCGTCTACCTGCTTGTACTCCTCATCTTCCAGATGGCAAGTCCCAATCTTCCCAGCAACTAGTCCGTCATAGGAGTGAACGACAACTACTAAGAGATCCATATGCTCTTTAGCTACCCCTACAGTCACATTCTTGAGATTCTCGGTCTTCAATTTTGTAGCATTCGCTTCAGGTGCTATATATTGGGTGCAAGAGGACCGTGACGTGTCAGATCCTGAAGTAGTAGCTTGAGATGGAGCAACTGAACTTGACACGAATGTCGTTTGAACTGGTGCTCCAGACGTTTTGGCTTGTGGAGTTGAGTTGTACAGTGACGGGTTATGATCATATGAAGACTTTTGAGCCTGTAGTTCATCCTCAACTCTTCCTCTCTCAGCTTCAAAATGAAGTTGTTGATATCTAACTTCGCCAGCATATCATTCTGTCTGAGGTTGGATACAAAGGAAACCCACTTCTCTTGCAGCCCATCTGCAAGTTCGACACCTTGTCTTCCCTAGACATTGTAACTCCATGAGTGTGTAGCTCACTCATCAAGTGGTAGAACCGATCGATGACGTCATCCAGGCTCTCCTTACCCATTGACAAGAAGTTGTCGAACTCCTTCTTCAACGCTTTAGCCTTTAGAACTTTTAATGAGGCATTTTTGTCATACCGTTTTTCCAATGCATCCCACAACTTCTTTCTTGCTTGTTCTCAGAAAATTGATGGAAGATGTCCATAGGAATTGACTGAGTTAGCAATGCATATACTTTCTTCTCAGCATTGTATTTTACCTTTTGTCCATCAGTCATGCCACCTAGGGTAAGTTTGACTCCATCTGCACCTACAGGAATGCTATACCCTGTCTCTATCGACTCCCACAGATTGGGATCTACGCCATTTAAGTAGATCTCGAATCTTTGCTTCCATTGAGGGTACTCATCTTACGTTATGAGCTTAGGGGGTTTATTATGATTTCCCACTTCATTTTCTAGAAGTAATAGATTCTGGATCCTTGAATCCTCCCTGCCGTGAATGCTGAATATTGATGCCCCATTACTAATGACTTTGAACTTTAAAACAAACTGTTTTACTTATGCGACTGAAGGAATGTGATTGAACACTTCGTGCAATTGAATAATGCGGTTAGCTCAGACGTGCGAATGAGCAAATACGGATGGCTCAATCGTGCGAATGGGAAGGTGCGGATGAATAATGCGAATGGGCAGTTCAGTTGTACGAATGGATGAACGACTGAGTCCAATCGTGCGTATGAGGGATGCGGATGGATTCAGTAGTGCGATTGAGTCAATTGTGCGACTGAAGCTGCTAAATTTTGAGAATTCTAAGGTTTAAGGTATTTTGACGCAAAAAACACGAATTTCTCTCTAACCCTAATTGCCGTATGCCGGAAAACTTTAACTTTTGACCTGGAGATGCCTAAAACATTGTTTGACACAAAAGATTGCGTTTTTGAGTGAAAAACATGATTTTTATATCAAAATCGATCGAATCACACGTAAATCAAGAGCCAAGGCTTTGATACCACTTGTTAGGGACCGTGTACGGATGGAGTACTAACTGATTTACATGTATAATAACTCAAATAGTGCGGAATTATTGGCGATCCAATGACTGAGAACACGTGTAAAATCAATCCAAGAATGTAACTAAACGTCAAGAATGATAGTAGGATGATTTACAGCGATCTATGAACTTGGAGCACGTGTTCTTGGGTCTCTGGACGGTAGGGTACGAGTAGGAGTCGAAATATTGAAAGTATTCTGTTTTTTCACGAATTAAGTGTTATTTATAGATAAGGGTTATTCAATCGTACGACTGGACCATTACCATGGTTCAGTCGTGCGACTAAAGCATGCGACTGAGTCAATCACATGACTGAAGGTTTAGTCGTGCGACTGAGTCATTCGTATGTCTCAGTCGTGCGACTGATCCAGTCTCCTGGTTCTGTCGTGCGACTGATCCAGTCTCCTGGTTCTGTCGTGCGACTGGTCCATTAGCATGAAGTATTCATGCGTATGAACCATTAGCATGGTCCATTCACATGAAAACTTCATACGACTATGTTTGAATATGTTTCTCAATCATTACTTGACTAAGATCTATTCAAACCACCTCAAACCTATATAGTTGGTTCAATATGTAAAACATACACTCAAGCATTAAACATTAAGATCAACAACCACATATTATGTTTCATTCAACTCATTCGTTCATTACATTTAGGACATGATAGACATATTACATTAAGATCATAAATTAGGTACATATGTATCAACAAACTCCCTATGAGTTATTTCATAGACGGAAGACGTTGGTTGATTTCTTTCATTCCTTCCGATGTTCTTGTACCTTTCTCAACACTCATGCACAAAGATCAAAATTTGGCACTTTCTATGTGAATATTATTTCTTTGGTTACTCTTCTTCTAAAAAACCTTACAAAGTGTATATCAATAGAACTCATATAATGCAAGAGTCATTTTATGTTGACTCGTAGGAATCTAATTCCTCAGATACGAGAACTGAACCTTAATGGTTCTTCGACTCAAAATCTATTTCAAGTACTTCAGTCTCCTAGTTTTTGATGATAATGTTCCTTTCCCTAATGTTCAAATGACCATTATTCCATCTGATCCATCTCACCTACACCTTTTCAATTAATCAAATTAACCTCAAAGATCAGTTGAACTTCCATCTATTTCAAACTCTAATCCTTCAACTCTATTTTCAACTATATCTCAATTCTCTCAATCCTCTTATCACATCAATCTATTTCACCGATTTCACCTCCATTACCTACTCACCTAACCTGTATCTCCAACTCAAACCAATCCATTATCTTTAACCACTGATTTGAAATCCTTGAAAGACCATCCTTATAATAAATGATGGTGTTAGGACATAGAGTCAATCTAGATTGATAAATGTGTGTTTGTTCTCTTTTTTCCTATCATACACAGTTCCAAAAATTGTTCATGCAGTCCTTCAAGATCTTTGATGGGTTTGTTGATACATCATGTTCCTAGTTTGTGTTCTTAAATGTAAAAGTCTTTTAATTCTTATGTATATGTAATGTGACGTCTTAATGAAATATGATATGCATCTTGATGTTTATTTGTCTTTGAGTATTTCAAATTATTATTGTATTTAGTATAATTCATGTGTATGAACATCATATATAGGTTTGAGGGTGTTGCACATGGTTCTTAGTCAACAATGATTGAGATATGTGTTAAACTTAGTTGGGTGGTTGTTTATGCTAATGGACATACTTATGGCCCATGCGCACAAATGACTCATACTTATGGACCAGTCGCATGACCAAGCCAGGAGACTAGATTCGTCATATGACTGAGACATAAGATTGATTCGGTCGCACTACTGAACCTTCAGTCGTGCGTATGAATCAACCGCATGAGTCAGTCGCATGACCAAACCATGCTAGTGGTTTAGTTGTACGAATAAAACTGAAAACCTATAAATACCACATAATTCATGGAAAAACGGAAGACTTCAAATATTCACAAACCGTAGCCATACAGAGCATCCTAAGCAGCCTATCCAACTTCATAGTTCGTTCCTGTTCGATTTCTACTCAATTCTTAACGTTTGTTTCATCGATAGATCGATCAGGTGTCATTCTCACTGATTGGATCACCTATCAAATAGGATTCCACACTATTTGATCTGGTTTCGCACAAAGCCTCTCACCAGGAGAGTCGGGAGCCAAGTGGTGGCTACCGAGAAGGGGAAAGAGGCGGTTGGTGTATGCCAACCTGGTACTAAGGGTGGTGATGCTCATATCATAGATTTGACATACACACCTGACTAGCCAATTAGCTCAGGGGGAGCTCTAATAGCCAAGGGTTCCAGGAGGAAGAGGATGGCCTAACCCCATGGCAAGAAGGGTAAGAAGCAGAGGATTACTTTGATCAGTTCTTCCTCCCCCACAGCCACTACCACTGCCACAACTACTACCACCACCATTGCCACTGCCACCACCACTGTTCCCCATGCTACCACTTCTACTGCCATTGACACTCCCACCACCACTCATACATTCACACCTACCTCACCCACAATAGCCAAATCAGTTCCACCACAATCCACTTCTATTCCTACTCCCATCTACACCACATCCACCACTACACCCACTACTCTCCAAGCTGGCACATCCACCCAATTCTCACTTACACAGGGCTCTACTCTACCCACTGTTGGGTTAGAGGAACAGTTGGCGAGCCTAAAGAGACTGGTGCTCAAGCTGCTAGCGACAGATGATCTAAGAGCCAACCAGATGAATTAGCTGATGGGATCGATACTACACAGCGCAAGCAGATAGCTCATCTTACAGAAAAGAACACTACTGATAAGGGAGTTTTATATCAATCTCACCATGCCATGAAGGCTCAAAATGAGCTTGTGATGGCATCCGTCAAGCGGGTCGAGGGGTTAGAGAAAAGGAACAAAAAGGTGAAGTTAGGTTGAAGGGAACTAAGGGTGAGCCCTTGAAGATTAAGGATGATGGAGTTGATGGTGGAGATGATGATGATGATTCGACGGATAATGATCGGAAGAAGATGATGATGATGAGGAAGCTGGTGGAAGTATTAAGGATGATGGAGATGATGGTGAAGATGAAGATGATGATGACGACCTTGATGATGGTCATGGTGGTGTAGATGCTAGCCCGAGTCAATCACAGGCCACTGACATGTCTACCATATCACCACTACCTCCACAAAGTACTTCAGCTGCCCTAGGTGGATCTAAGCAGGTTGCTTTCCACTAGGACTTCCTGGTAGATGAAGAGGATGAGTTAGGTGATGATCCTCTCACCAGGAGAGTCGGGAGCCGGGTTGTGGCTACCGAGAAGGCGGTTAAATGATTTTTTTGTTATTTAAAGGGTTCTTATCACTTGGGTTTATGTTATATGTTAGGACTGTGTACGGATGGATTACTTAACTAATTTACGTGTATACCAACTCAAATAGTGCGGAATCCTATTTGATTGGCAATCCAACTAGTGAGAACGCACGTAGAATCGATCTTAGAATGAATCTAAACGTGAAGAACGATTGCAATACAAATCTGTGCAATCTATGAACTTGGAACAGTGTCTCTAAGGTCTCTAGACGACTAGGGTACGAGTTGGAGTCGAAATATTTAAAGTCTTATGTTTTTCCATGAATTAAGTGGTATTTATAGGTTATGGTAGTGAATCGTACCACTGGACCATTAGCATGGTTCAGTCATGCGACTAAAGCATGCGGCTGAGTCAATCACATGATTGAAGGTTCAGTCGTGTGACTGAGTCATCCGTATGTCTCAGTCGTGCGACTGATCCAGTCTTCGGTTCAGTCGTGCGACTGGTCCATTAGCATGAAGTATTCATGCATATGGTCCATTAGCATGGTCCATTCGTATGAAAACTTCATACCTAAGTTTGAATATGTTTCTCAATCATTACTTGACTAAGATCTATTCAAACAACCCAAACCTATATAGTTGGTTCAATATGCGTTAATAAATAATAAACATTAAAACATACACTGAAACATTAAACATTAAGTTCAGCAACCACATATTATGTTTCATTCAACTCATTCGTTTCATTACATTTAGGACATGAAAGACATATTACATTAAGATCATAAACTAGGTACATATGTATCAACAAACTCCCCCTTGGACCTAGTTTCCTTCATCGTCTGGCATCCTTCATTAGCTTGTCAAACTTCTTATGCCTCTCATTGACTGTGACTCAAGCATGTATTTCGAATGCAAAATAGAGTCTTATCACATTCTGAAACTGGAGGGCCTGTACCATATCCTGCGTATCACAAAATAATGGTCACCTGTATAAAGTATAAACATCACTAGATGACAGGTTGGTTAGCCACATTGGGTCAAATACCCGGATGGTCTCCATTTGGCACTCTTTCTGCAAAACTATGACCATTCTCCTGTTCTCCAATCATAACACCACTATTTGAAGTGGGGAGTGAAGTCCTGTGGCGTTTCCCTCATGGGAATCTTTGACATAGTGCACGGAGGACTCCACTTCAACACCACTTTGGGTTTCCAAGTCCTTGGGTCCACCTCTGACCTTCGAATATGCCTCGTAGGTTGTTGAGGCTTGAAGTTAACCCATCGAGTGTGGTATTCTTTCTTCAACGCAGCTTCAAACTAGTCTGACATCTTCCTTGGGTCAGCATACATCTGGTTCATGCATGCCAGCTGGTTGAGCTCAAAACCAGGGAGAGTCTTCAGATCATGTGGGAATCTTAAGTACTCAATTCCCTTATCCCTCTTCACTACATATACATTAAGATCCTTAAAATAAGCCCACACTATAATCCTGCCAGTCACCTCTAGATGCTTCTTTACTTTGTAGAGCTTGGCGTAGGCACTCGGCTTTGGCGCTATGCGTTTGGCACGGATCTCTACAAAACAAGCCGCCCATTCATCCTTTTTGATCTCAACATCGGTGTCCAAGGCTTGGGTTTGGCTTTCTGATTTCTCGGCCTCCTTCTCCGTCGTATCCAGTTTAGAATACATATCACTGTCGACAGTATCCCCAAAGTTAGGAACCATATTTCCCTCTCGATTAGTATATTCTGGATAATGCTATGTTGTGACGTCTTCAATCTCTATCTCATCCATATCGTTGAGCTCGTCATCACTAGCAACATCGACGGTAGGTGCATCTTTAACCAGTTCATCCATATTTAACCGGAACATCTCTGTGAGTTGCTCATCAGTGAGGTTGTGAATGATTTCTCCTTCTTCGGGAGTATAGCTTACTGACCTTTGACAATCCCTTGCAGATCAAGTATCATAGTGAATTGGGACTTGATCTGCTACGGGGGAGTAACATCATATTCATCCTGCTAAGATGGTTGATTTGCTTGATTTAAAACATGTAACACATCATTCATTAGTTAATAATCAAGACAATTAAATAATCAAATATATACATAAACATTCAGCACACTAGTTTAATACATGATTCAATTACACAAATGTTCAAAATACATAAACATCTAATCATTCCTTTTGTCTTGATCTGTAGCCTTTTCAGCTTAAGCTAGATGTGTACATCACACAATCTTCAATTTGTTCCTCAAAAGATTCTTGATTGAGCTGAAATTATCACACTACCAATGCACTAGGAACTTAGGTTCAACTTCACGGTCATCATCTTCTCCTAGGATCTTTAGTACTTCTTCGGCAAGCTTTTGGCTCTCTTGTGGATCAATCTTGTTAGTTTCTTGAGAGTCTTCTTCATCGATACCACCACCCATTTACATAGAATTATTCACATCTCTGTCCAAAACATCATCTTCTTCCTCTCCATCAAGCAAGAGAGGATCATGTGAGAGCACGTGGGTAGGTGGTTTAACATTAGTGCTAAGTGTGCAATCTAGATTTGGTTGTAGATCTCATTAATTTCTCCTTCCCCTGACGCTATGCACTTACGGATGACATGAGTTAAGCACTTGAACAGGGGGCACAAGTTTCTCTTGTTGAGCACACCTACGTTGATGTCCCCAGTGTACTTCATCCTCAGAATAGCATCTACATGTGCACATACATTATGCTTGATGTTCATTATCCATCGTTTAGCCATAGTGCTACAACACAATACACATATATGTTAGAATTTATATACATGGATGACATTTGGATTTTAATGAACTTGATTCATTTAGTTCAGTCGTGCGAATGGACAATGTGACTGAGTCTTAGTCGTGCGATTTGGCTCAGTTGTACGATTGAGCCTACGACTGAGCTTAGTCGTATACTATCCCATGCGGTTAGACCAGTCATGCGACTAAACCCATAAGCATGGTTCATACGTGCGATTGAGTCATTCGACTGGCTTAGTCGTGCGACTGGAGTTCATCAGCGTGTCCATTCGTATACCTCACTGTTAAAAGCAAAAGATTTTACTCTTTATCAAAACATGACATTTCACTTTGTGTTTAGAATCATCTGGACCGTAGAGACTCTAATTAGCACTTAGATTCATTTAACCCAACATGTCTGACCATTTAAGTGTTCTATTCTTTAGAGGAGTCTTGGTTACGAGTTTTAGTGAGTTCAACATTTAAAACCTGCACTTAAGACATTAATTTTGACCGAGTTCAGTTGGAGTGTACCTGAGATGAGTAGAGTAACTGTTAGAATCACAATCACAATGCTACATTAATGAAACAAAATTTTGGCAGAGTACCGGTGCTCTCGTGCGACTTGAGGGCGATATGGGGGTGAGTAGGGTTTGCGATCGACTCCCTCTCTATTTATACTAGGGTGTTCACCAGTCGTGCGACTGGACCTAATCACACAGCTGGTTCTTGCGATTGAGGCTCAGCCGTGCGAATGACTCAATCGGTCACCATCAGTCATGCTACTGAGTTTCAATCGTGTGACAACCCCATTCAGTTGCTTCCATTCGTGCGGTTGGTTCATTCTGATGATCCAATCGCATGGATTGACACATGCTGATGGTCCAATCGCACGTTTGGGCCATACGTGTGGCTTAGTCGTGCGATTGGGCTCATTCGTATGGCCCATTCGTACGGCTGGTCCATACTTATGGTCCAGTCGTGCGAATGGCTCATTCTTATGATTTTGACTTTATGAGCATTTAACACTAAGCCCCTTCTAACTATTGATAAGACTTTACGAGCATTTGATCATCTAAGACATGATCATTTTAACTTTGAGAACATTTGATCACCTCAAACGTGATCCCTTTTAACAATAAAACATTTTGTCACCTCAGACGTGACCCATTTTACATCTAAAACACATGTGATCACCTCAAACGTGACCCTTGTTAAGTGAATAAATCCCAGATTGAATTCCACTGCATAGTCTGACGTTTAAAACTAAATTGACTAAAAAATTTTAACAAAATAAAAGGAACTAAAACTCAAAGGCAAAACTAAACATGTTTTTGTAATTTTGTGTGAGGTGGACATCCTAAGATAGATATCTGACAGATTTATTCCTAGAACTATACAACTTCAAGTTATTATGACCATAACTGGTACGATTCATTATGGAATCATACAGGTATTTCAAATCATTCAAGACATGTTACCAAAATCTTTTGATGCTAGATTCTTGTTTTCATCAAGAGTCATTAGCATGTTTAGGAAATTATACTAGTACTCTAAGATGCACACATTGATTTGGACTTTCAAGAATTGCAGCCATGATGATTGTCAGTATACTTGTTCACTTAAATCCATACACAGACTTTTGACACACATTGGTGATATATTAGGTTAAATTAATTCAACTAGCATTTGTGGATCCACACTTATATAGTAATCGACATTACTCAGGAGATTTTTGAGCGGTCTACGGGTATTTTGACAAGAAAAAACTATTCTTAGAGCTTTCAAAGAGAAGCCAAGCCTCAGGTCAGTGCTACCGCACAGCAGAGAGGCGGAAAACAACAATGAATTCTAGAATATCTAGGTTATGCTTATCCTCAGGTCAGTGCCACCGCATAACAGAGAGGCACACAACCTATCTTCTTGTTAGAGCATATATTTTTATTTTTGCACATAACGCACCAACAACATTCGTTGTTAGCTTGATTGCATTTATTTTTCATTCATTTTTTGTGCTTTGCTCATTTTGTGGTCAACCGTACACAATTGTGGCATTTAACTGCTCGTCACCCCTTATTGGATATAATTGATTGTGTTAACTAGTGATAAGATGGGAACCCATAGCTAGTTGAAGAACTTAGTTTGAATTGAAATCACCACTGAGGTCTAATCATCTATTGTGTTGAATCTATTGACACATCATGTAGTGGTCTAACAACCTCTAGATCTACTTTCTTTGTGTTACCTTAGTAGTAGCCAGTTTTACTATCATTTTTCCTATTATATTGCTCAGACTTCTCAAACTTATACTTTGAATTTCGCATCTAATTCAATTTAAATCTTTTAAAGTCCCAAATTCTTTGTTCCTGTGTACTATCATTTTCCATAGTCATTGAATCGGTATCATAGATACGATCTCATTTCTATCGGCTAGCCTGTCCTCCTCCCTCTTTTTTTTAATTAAATACTAACTTAACCTATACTCCCCCTAAAATTCTAAAACCGAAAATCTTTTTGCAGTTTTTGAATTTTATAAGACAGGAAATTAAAAAGAAAAAAATTTAAATTTAAAATTAAAACACAGTGTCAGACTACACGTTTTCATCTTCTGAGATTACGCCACTTTTCTTTTTCACGCCATTAACCTCTAAGAGATATAAAAATCTTGGTTTATTAAAAGCTATTGTATAGAGGTCGGTGCGTTGAAAATCCATATTTATTTTAACCACATCGATTAAATGTTTTTCCCAAACAATCACATATAAAATGATATTAATCCCGATGTGTTTGGTTTTAGGATGTTGGACTGGATTTATAGTTACAGCTATCGCAGCAGAGTTATCAACATAAATAGGAGTATTAGAGAATTGCAAACCATAATCCCGCATTTGCTGTTGAATCCAAAGATTTGTGAACAGCAACTTGCAGCAGCAACATATTCGGCTTCACAGGTTGACAGAGCAACCGAGGTCTGCTTCTTACACCGCCAGGTCACTAATCTCGTCCTAAAGAATGACATCCTGCTGACGTGGACTTGTAGTTCATTTTGCAACCGATATAATCCGAATCACTATACGCTGTAAGCTCGAAGTCATCATCATGAGGATACCACAATCCTAGTGTTGGTGTGTCCTTCAAATAACAAATATCCTTTTAACCCTAATATGATGGTTGACTTTCGGTTTCGCTTGATATTTGGAGCATAGAGATGTCGCATACATGATATCAGGTCGTGAGGCTGTGAGATACATGAGGGATCCATCATTCCTCGGTACATGGTGGCATCAACCGGATCACCATTCTCGTCGGGTGCTACATCATGGTTTATAGCAAGTGGAGTCCTAGTGTCAAAGCATTCTCCATGTCAAACCGACTGAGAATATCCTTTACATACTTTGTCTGATGTAGAAATATCCCTGTAACACCCGGATAATTATTATTTTGAAGCCGGTGAAGAAAGAAAAGAAAATAAAGTCCAAAAGTCGAGGGACCAAACCCGCCAACGAAGCAAAGTTGGGAAATGTGGTGATATATGTAGGGAGAGGGCAGCCCACTCTCCCCACATCCACATTTCAGCTTCATAAAGGGAGAAGAGAGAAAGAAGAGGAGAAAAAGGGGGAAAAAAGTGTTGGTTCGGGTCGATTCGGGTCGCCAAAATCGTCATGAAGCAAGCCGAATCGAAGCTCTTGTTGTTGTGCTCGTTTAGGTGAGTTCTAGGACCCATCTTTTACTTGTTTTCAAACGATTTTGGGGCTGGAATACATCTGAAAACTCTTTTCGCGTTTGGGTGAAAAACCGTATGTATGCGTGTATGTATGTGTATGACGCGATTGTGACTTGATTTCTTGCTTGGTTGTGCTTGAATGATGTTATGGTATGCATCTCTAAGGTTTAGGATGGTCGATTTAGGCTTAAAATGGGTTAGATGAGTTTGGAGGCCGAAAACCCTCGGCTGCAGTCGGGTTGAACTGCACTCTGCACCAGTTAGGGTTAGGCGACCGATTGGAGGCCGAATGGAGGCCATACGGCCGATTAGGGTGCGATTGGGGTCCATTCGCACGATTGGGGTTCATTCGCACGACTGGAGGGCCAGTCGCGTGGGTGTCATGCGACTGAAGGTTCATTCGCACGACTGAAGGTCCAGTCGCATAGGTGTCATCCGCATTGTCCATTCGCACGACTGGATGTTCATTCGCATAGGTGTTCATCCGTATTAGTTCAATCGCATGATGTTCAGTCGCATGGAGGCCATGCGACTGAGAGGGGTGTCCATACGCCCGAATAGGGCTGTTGAAACCGAGGAAGGTGTAGATTAACTTCTGACTTTCGGGGGAAAGTGCAGAGTAAGTGTTGAGGTAAAGGTTCCCATAAGAGTTTTCTTTAAGATGACGATCGAGGCTTAGAAGGCAGTTGGGCATGATGATGATGATGATGTTGTACTTTATGTATGTATGATGTTGCCATGTATGATGTGATGTTGATGCACGTTATGTTCCTTATGTGATGTATAGTATCTTTCCTGTGGCTTTACTTGTTATGATGAATGAACGAAGTATTATGTAACGTAAAGTGAAAGATAAAGGAAGAGGAACATGATGAACGAATGAAACGTCTTGCATACATCGGATACGGGGTCCCTCTTGGAGATTGACCCCAAATGTAGGACCTCTACCGCTCACCCCTAGTACTGTGGCATACGTTTAGCTGTCATTCGTTGACTTCGGCCCAGTAGCTAAGACTGACGGTTACTCCTAGTACCGCGGCATACGTTTAGCTGTCATTCGTTGACTTCGGCCTGGTAGCTACGACTAACCGGGGTGTAGCACATGGTATTGGTTCGGGATGATGTCCGATGCGCAAGTAAGGTAATGAAAGAAGGAATGAACGAATGAAGGAAGATAATAATGATACTATCTATGTGTACGTATGATGTGTGATCATGTAAAAGTACGAACGGTTTTATATGAAAGTAAAGTATGTTTATTATAAAACTAGAACTAACTCAGCAACGCTGACTTTGATGTGTTTCCAGTGGCAGGTTGATGATTGCTGAGGATGGCACGGGCGATTACTCAGCTCTTTTGGGATGGCATTCTTGATTAATGTTTTTGCATTGTAATGCGAATAAACTATTTTTGTAACGAATCTTATATTAGTTTGCAAAAGCATTTACATGGAAATGAAAGGTTGTTTTAGTTTTCCGCTGCGATTTATTAAATACAAATGAAACTATATGTTTATGTGCGATGAGAACCCAGCTGTAAGCGTCCCGGGAACGGGGCCTTACAAGTTGGTATCAGAGCCAAAGTTTAAGTGAAATGGGTAAATTTTCAAAGTAAACCTAATCTTAAACTGAGAATGGGATGGAAGGGAATGGGATGCCAAACTGAGTAGCTGCGTGCCATCAGGTATTTTCATAAAGTAAACGGTTTTATGTGCGCATGGTATGTGTTATGTGTGTATGCAGATTTGAATACTGATGTAGTCAGGACAGGTAATACTTGGGGTATGAAGAGTAAAGTAAGTGGCTAATCACAACTGGCCACTGTAATTAGGGATTACTATACTTGACATAAACTGAGTTGTTTCCTTGAATGACTGTGTTGGTGTTTGAATCTTTCAGTGTGCGTGTGATGGCCGGAGGTAGATCTTCGAAAGCTTTAGGGGTGGGGGTCACGGTGCTGAACCGCGACCCAAGAGAGGGAGACCCAGAGTTGAGAGGGTGGTTCATGAAGAACCAGAGACCCCTCATCCGGAGGGTGGCGACGAAAGCGCCAATCTGAGAGCCTCAGTAAAAGAGGCTGTTGTAGAAGAAGTCCATCAGGTCATGCAGACGATCTTACCGTCTGTGGTGACCGAAGTTATTAAAGCTGTACGAGAAGGGGAAAGGAAAGAAAGAAACAGATCCTCTGGGGAACGGGAACAACCAGAGCCGGAAATGGTTCTATCTGATGATGACGAGGAGGAGGAAGAGGCTGTGCATGAAACGGCACGAGGATGTAATTATGGGGCTTTTATGAGGTGCAAGCCCCCTACTTTTGATGGAAACGGCACTGCTGCAGCCGCTCACCGGTGGGTGAGGGAAATGGAGCTGTTTCGATATCAGCGAGTGTCGAGAGGACCAAAAGGTGAAGTTGCTACCCACTCTTTTGTGGATTCAGCTCTGTGTTGGTGGGATAACATTGTCCAAGCAGAGGGTAATCGGGCGATCGGGAGAGATGAAATGGCCTGAGTTGAAGAAGATGGTGATTGAGGAGTTCTGTCCACACAGGGAAATGGATAAGTTGGAAAGGGAGTTTTTACAGTTGGAGGCTTGGAACCATGACACACCAGCAGTATACCACCAAGTTTAATGAAATGGCACGGCTTGTGCACTGATCAGGTGACGCCTCTGTCTCAGAAAATCAAGAGGTACATTCAGGGTTTACCGGTGGATGTTCGCCGGCTATGATCGCCGCCCGGCCAAGCACGTTTAGGTCGGCGGTTGATTTGGCAGGGAGGCTGTATGATGAGCGAGAGGTGGTGGTGACTGAAGCAAGTAAGAAGGGTGGTGGTGATAGAACTGGAACGGGAAGCGGTTTGGTCGGGGTGATGCCCCGATGGGTAACAAAAAGCACGGGTGGATGAACGCCGTGTGGTCACATCAAGTGCGGGGTCGAAAAGGTTGTGGCAAGTGTGGAAGGGATCATAGCGGGGAATGTAGGTTTGGGTCAAACTTGGCTTCAAGTGTGGGAAGACAGGGCATATGGCGAAGGATTGCATGTCGAGCAAATGTTTTAACTGTGGGGAAATTGGTCATATGAGCAGAGATTGTAAGAAGTCGAGGACTAAGGGTTCAGGGGTGGAGAAGACGGGAAGTGATGGACGGAGGGCAAGCGCTAGGGCGTTCACCATGACACAGGAGGAGGCTAGGACGGACCCTGACGTTGTGTCCGGTACGTTCTAGTGAACCAGACTTTAACTTCTGTGTATTTGATTGGGTGCTAGTAAGAGTTTATTTCTGCTGCTTTCTGTGCATGCTGCTGTAGTTAGTAGTAGTAGACGTGTGGATGCGCCCTTTGATGTAGAAACTACATAGGTAAGTCTACCAGGATTTATGAGATGATAGAGAATTGTGATGTGGAACTTGAGGGTCATAAGTTTCCTGTTAGACCGTTTGTGATGACCTTGGGTGGTTTCGATTTGGTTCTTGGGATGGATTGGTTGGCGGATTCGAGGCAAACATTGTGTGTCGCAAGAAGATGGTCGGTTGACAGCGCCTGACGGAAGTTGGTAAGGTTTTATGGTGATGGGTTACTACGATTCCGAAGGTGATCTCAATGGCGGTGGCGGGAAAGTGTATGAGGCGTGGATGTAGCGCTACTTGGCTTATGTAAAGGATGTGGATACACCAACACCACAACTAGCTGATGTACCAGGTGTGTGTGACTTTCCAGACGTGTTCCCAGAAGATTATTAGGAGTGCCACCTGACAGGGAGATTGAATTTCAGATTGACCTGATACCGGGTGCCCAAAGTGTTGCCAAGGCACCCATCGGTTGGCTCCAACCGAGATGAAAGAGTTGATGGAGCAATTGCGAGAGCTGCTTGATAAGGGGTTCATTAGACGAGTATCTCTCTTGGGGTGCTCCGGTTTTGTAAAGAAGAAGGATGGTAGCATGAGGATGTGCATTGACTACCGCGAACTGAACAAGTTGACAGTGAAGAACCGCTACCCCTTACCAAGGATGATGATTTGTTCGACCACCTTCAAGGTGCTAGTTGGTTCTCGAGGATAGATCTTCGATCTGGTTATCATCAGTTGAAGGTGAAGGAGCAAGATATCCCTAAAACAGCTTTCCGTACGTTATGGTCATTATGAGTTTCTTGTCATGTCTTTTGGTTGACCAACGCGCCAGCTGCTTTTATGGATCTGATGAACGTGTGTGTCGGCCTATGTTGGATAAATCATGATTGTGTTTATTGATGATATCCTGATTTATTCGAAGAGCGATATTGAGCATGCCGGTCACATTCGAGAGGTTCTAGAGACGTTGAGAAGGGAGAAACTGTATGCTAAGTTCTCCAAGTGCGCGTTCTGGTTGCGCGAAGTTCAGTTTTTGGGTCATGTGGTGAATCCTGATGGGATTATGGTGGACCCGGCGAAGGTGGAGGCGGTTATGCAATGGAAGTCACCAAAGACGCCATCCGAGATCCGTAGTTCTTGGGCTTGGTGGGCTACTATAGAAGATTCATCCAAGACTTCTCTAAGATCGCTTCTCCACTAACTAAGTTGACCCGAAAGGATGTGAATTTGTATGGGGTCAAGCTCAAGAGAAGGCGTTCGAAGAGCTGAAAGCAAGACTGAATCAAGCTCCTGTTCTGTCATACCCGATGGAAGCGAAGATTTGGTGGTTTATTCTGATGCTTCCTACTCAGGGTTGGGGTGTGTGTTAATGCAGAGAGGGAAGGTTATAGCCTATGCATCTCGACAGTTAAAGGTTCATGAGGTCAATTATCCTACTCATGACTTGGAGCTAGCAGCCGTGGTCTTTGCATTGAAGATCTGGAGGCACTATCTTTACGGGATGAAGTGCACCATATTCACCGATCATAAAAGCTTGAAGTATTTCTTCGAGCAAAAGGACCTGAACATGAGGCAGAGGAGATGGTTGGAACTTATAGAGGATTATGATCGCGAGATCCATTACCATCCAGGCAAAGCTAATGTGGTGGCGGATGCCCTTAGTCGAAAGGAAAGGCCCGAACCGATTCGGGTGAAAGCTTATCAACTAATCATGACCTCTGATGTGATGAAGCAAATAAGGAGTTTCAAGATGAGGCATTGAAAGAAGGTCACCTTAACTCGGAGAGAATGAGAGGTCTGGTTGGGGAATTGGGTGAAAACACACTCGGTGTTAGAACTCGATTCGGCCGTGTGTGGATTCCTCGTTTTGGGGATCTACGGGTGAAGATAATGGATGAAGCCACAAGACTCGATACTCCATTCATCCTGGTGCCACGAAAATGTACCATGACATGAAGAAGATATTGGTGGCCGGGTATGAAGCGCGACGTGGTGGAGTATGTGAGTAAGTGCCTTACTTGCTTACAGGTGAAGGCAGAGCATCAAAAGCCGTATGGGAAGATACAACCTTTGGATATACCAGAATGGAAATGGGAGCACATCACCATGGACTTCATTACGAAGCTGCCACGTACCCCGAAAGGGTATGATGCCATATGGGTGATAGTTGATCGTCTGACGAAGAGCGCTCATTTTCTACCGATCCGCGAGACGTATTCATCTGAGAGGTTGGCTGATTGTTCATCAAGGAAATTGTAGCTCGTCATGGTGTGTCGGTGTCTATTGTGTCTGATCGTGACACTCGGTTTACATCTAAATTTTGGAAGAAATTCCACGACCCTATGGGGACGAGATTACATATTAGCATGGCTTATCATCCCCAGACTGATGGTCAGTCAGAAAGGACCATTCAGACACTGGAAGACATGCTCCGGGCATGTGTGATCGATTTTGGTGGAAGTTGGGAGGACCACCTGCCGTTAGCTGAATTCTCATACAACAACAGCTATCATGCCAGTATTGGTATGCCACCATATGAGATGCTATACGGTAGGAGATGCAGAACACCCGTTTGTTGGGGTGATATTGGTCAGAAGGAATTGGGGAGCGTCGAGGTAATCGAGGCTACGACAGAGAAGCTTGAAAAGATTAAAGCCTTCATGAAGGCAGCCAAGGATAGACAGAAGTCGTATGCCGATAAGCGACGTAGGCCAATTGAGTTCCAGGTGGGTGACCGGGTTATGCTAAAGGTCTCACCTTGGAAGGGTATTATCAGATTCAGAAAGCGGGGCAAGTTGAGCCCAAGATATATAGGCCCTTTCCGAATCATTGCTCGAGTAGGGGAGGTGGCCTATAGATTGGAGTTGCCAGATGAGTTAAGTGGGATTCACTCGATATTCCATGTATCTCATCTGAGAAAGTGTATAGCTGATGAAGACATGATTGTTCCATTGGAAGACATTGAAATAGATGAAAGGCTCAATTATGTGGAGCAACCGGTGGCAATCATCGATCGTAAGGAAAAGAGGCTAAGGAATAAAGTGGTTCCTCTTGTGCGTGTACAGTGGAAGCACAGGAAGGGATCCGAGTCAACGTGGGAGACTGAAGAAGAAATGAGACGGCATTATCCACGTTGTTCGACGAATAACAGGTTTCGGGGACGAAACCTATTTAAGGGGGGTGGACTTGTAACACCCGGATAATTATTATTTTGAAGCCGGTGAAGAAAGAAAAGAAAATAAAGTCCAAAAGTCGAGGGACAAAACCCGCCAACGAAGCAAAGTTGGGAAATGTGGTGATATATGTAGGGAGAGGGCAGCCCACTCTCCCCACATCCACATTTCAGCTTCATAAAGGGAGAAGAGAGAAAGAAGAGGAGAAAAAGGGGAAAAAAAAAAGTGTGGTTCGGGTCGATTCGGGTCGCCAAAATCGTCGTGAAGCAAGCCGAATTGAAGATCTTGTTGTTGTGCTCGTTTAGGTGAGTTCTAGGACCCCTCTTTTACTTGTTTTCAAACGATTTTAGGGCTGGAATACATCTGAAAACTCTTTTTCGCGTTTTGGGTGAAAACCCGTATGTATGCGTGTATGTATGTGTATGATGCGATTGTGACTTGATTTCTTGCTTGGTTGTGCTTGAATGATGTTATGGTATGCATCTCTAAGGTTTAGGATGGTCTATTTAGGCTTAAAATGGGTTTAGATGAGTTTGGAGGCCGAAAACCCTCGGCTGCAGTCGGGTTGAACTGCACTCTGCACCAGTTAGGGTTAGGCGACCGATTGGAGGCCGAATGGAGGCCATACGGCCGATTAGGGTGCGATTGGGGTCCATTGGCATGATTGGGGTTCATTCGCACGACTGGAGGGCCAGTCGCGTGGGTGTCATGCGACTGAAGGTCATTCGCACGACTGAAGGTCCAGTCGCATAGGTGCTCATCCGCATTGTCCATTCGCACGACTGGATGTTCATTCGCATAGGTGTTCATCCGTATTAGTTCAATCGCATGATGTTCAGTCGCATGGAGGCCATGCGACTGAGAGGGGTGTCCATATGCCCGAATAGGGCTGTTGAAACCGAGGAAGGTGTAGATTAACTTCTGACTTTCGGGGGAAAGTGCAGAGGTAAGTGTTGAGGTAAAGGTTCCCATAAGAGTTTTCTTTAAGATGACGATCGAGGCCTTAGAAGGCAAGTTGGGCATGATGATGATGATGATGATGTTGTACTTTATGTATGTATGATGTTGCCATGTATGATGTGATGTTGATGCACGTTTATGTTCCTTATGTGATGTATAGTATCTTTCCTGTGGCTTTACTTGTTATGATGAATGAACGAAGTATTATGTAACTTAAAGTGAAAGATAAAGGAAGAGGAACATGATGAACGAATGAAACGTCTTGCATACATCGAATACGGGGTCCCTCTTGGTGATTGACCCCAAATGTAGACCTCTACCGCTCACCCCTAGTACTGTGGCAAACGTTTAGCTGTCATTCGTTGACTTCGGCCCAGTAGCTAAGACTGACGGTTACTCCTAGTACCGCGGCATACGTTTAGCTGTCATTCGTTGACTTCGGCCCGGTAGCTACGACTAACCGGGGTGTAGCACATGGTATTGGTTCGGGATGATGTCCGATGCGCAAGTAAGGTAATGAAAGAAGGAATGAACGAATGAAGGAAGATAATAATGATACTATCTATGTGTACGTATGATGTGTGATCATGTAAAAGTACGAACGGTTTTATATGAAAGTAAAGTATGTTTTATTTATAAAACTAGAACTCACTCAGCAACGCTGACTTTGATGTGTTTCCAGTTGGCAGGTGATGATTGCTGAGGATGGCACGGGCGACTACTCAGCTCTTTTGGGATGGCATTCTTTGATTAATGTTTTTGCATTGTAATGCGAATAAACTATTTTTGTAACGAATGTTGTATTAGTTTGCAAAAGCATTTACATGGAAATGAAAGTTTGTTTTAGTTTTCCGCTGCGATTTATTAAATACAAATGTAACTATATGTTTTATGTGCGATGAGAACCCAGCTGTAAGCGTCCCGGGAACGGGGCCTTACATCCCCTTTGGTGTTTGATCCACCTGTAACCCGAGAAAGAACTTCATCTCTCCCATGGCACTCATTTCAAATTCTTCCTTCATTACTTCTTGAAATTCTTTACATAAGTCTTCGTTCTTGGAACCGAAGATTATGTCATCAACATAAATCTGAACCAGCAGTAGATCACCGTCCTTTTCTTTGATGAATAGTGTATAGTCAATTACACCTCTACGAAATCCATATTACACCAGGTGAGTTGAGAGTTTTTTATACCATGCTCTTAGGGCTTGGTGAAGCCCGTAGAGAGCCTTATCCAGTTTGTAAACTTTATCCCATTGATATGGATCCTCAAATCCTTCAGGTTGACTGACATACACTATTTCCCGGATTTCACCATGAAGAAATGCACTCTTTACATCCAGTTGATAGACTTTACTTTTCATGTAAGGGGCATAGGCTAGGAAGACATGGATGGCTTTCATTCTCGCCACAGGTGCAAATACTTCATTGTAATCAATTCCCTCGACTTGTCGAAATCCTTGAACTACAAGTCGAGCCTTGTTCCTGATTATGACCCCTTGGTCATCTTTCTTGCATTTGAAGACCCATTTGGTGCCAATGACCTTAGCACCTTTAGGTCTATCCACCAGTGTCCATACACCTAACTTCTTGAACTAATGAAGTTCTTCTTGCATGGCACTCACCCATGCCTCATCATTTAGGGTTTCACTAACGTATTTTGGCTCAAACTGAGACACAAAACAACGATATGCACCATCGTGAAGGTATCCCTTTTCCATTACCGAGGCATAATCAACTGAGTATAGCTGATTTCTCATCTGAACTCCTGATCTGACATCCCCAATGATATTGTCTAGAGGATGATAGACATTGATGCATGATCCAGGAGTGGTGGGAACAACTATCTCAGAATCAAGATTATGAACGTTTGGTTCCTTTTTAAGGCAGTAGGAGTGTGAGGTTCCGAAGACTCAAAGGCATTAACGTCAGATGCTTGTGGACTTGCAGTAGTAAGAACCTATTCCTCCTGATCGTTATGATCAATCTCCACTGCTTCATCATCAAAGGAGGAGTCACTTACCTCGAGTGCTCCCCTTGATTGACTAGGAAACTCACCTTGTGAACCAGATGTTGTAGAGTCTTGTGTTGGTGTGTTTAAGACATCATACATCATTTTGGTTGCTAACTTGTCGTCAGAAGTGGAGAGAGAAATGTTGAATGACTTGAAGAATCCATCACAGTCGAAAAAGAATGCGGGTCCTTTTCTAGCAAGAGGGGTGGTGTATCTCTGAACATCCACGTTATACCACACTTCTAGTTGACCCGTTGAGTTGTTGTAAACTCTCTTATTCGGTATGTTGTATCCTAGAAAGATTCCCTCTTCAGCCGTCTCGCCAAACTTGCCTTCCTGAGTTTTCTTCAGCAATGTACATGGTGCTCCAAACGGTTTGAGGTACTCCATATTAGGTTTACGTCATTGTAGCAACTCATAACACGTTTTTCCATGTCGTTTAACCACCAAGACTCAATTCAAAGTGTAACATGCATTTGCCACTGCCTCGTTCCAGAATTGGATACGCTGTTTTGAGTCTGCTAGCATCGTCCTAGCAGTTTCTATCAAGCTTCTATTCTTCCTTTCAGCAACCCCGTTCATCTGTGGAGTGTAGGCAGATGTGAACTGATGTACACTTCCCTTTTCTTTGCATAATGCCTCCATCCATTGATTCTTGAACTCTGTTCCATTGTCTGAGGGAATTTGTCTTACCTTTAGCTTGTAGAGAGATTCCAATGTAGTTACTAACTCTTTGAATGACTCAACTGTTTTTGATTTTGATTTTAGAAACATCACCCATGAAAATTTTGAGTAGTCATTTGTAACTACATAGCAGTACAAGTCGCTTGCGATGCTTCTTGTACTGACTGGACCAAATAGATCCATGTGAAGAAGCTCAAGAGGCAGTTCAATGGAATGGACTTTCTTTTCCTTATGAGACTTCTTCGTCTGTTTGCCTTTCTTGTAGGCGACACAAAAATCCGGGAGTTGGAAGTTTTTGACGTTTACTCCTCGCACTAGATCATTCTAGATCAGGTGATTCATCTTCAGTGGATTGATGTGCCCCATTCTCCTATGCCAGGAGATAGAATCCTTCTCAGTAGCTTTTGACAAGAAGCACTGAACTTAATGATCCATTGTGGAGGCCTTTGATAGATCCAAGACGTAAAGGTCATTATATCTTGAGGCTGACATTAAGACTTGGTCCTCTGGGATCACATAGTCCTTTTTCACGACATAGCACTTCTTATTGTCGAATACTACTTTAAATCCTTTGTCACATATTTGGGAGATAGAAAGCAAATTATTTTGAAGTTGTTGAATATAGTTTACCTTGTCAAGCTTCACTTTTTGATTCCCCACTTCCCCTTGAGCTGTGATATAACCTCTTTTGTTTCTAGCAAATGAAACATGACCTCCTTTTATTTGTTTAACGTTTGACAGGAGTGTCCGGTTCCCAGTCATGTGCCTAGATGCTCCGCTATCTACAATCCAAGTGTTAGTTTCAGCACTATAGTGAACACCCTGCACATTCAATTGAAAACATTAGTTAAGGTTAGGGACCCAAGCCTTAACCGACTTGGGTGTCCCATAGGTATCACACATCATAAATTTCACCCATTGTCCATTAGTGGGTAAGCGAAGATCATTCGTCTTCTTGTTCTCATTACCGGATATGGAACTAGACTTTTCTTTCCATAAGCCAGTTTTGTGTAAGGCCTATTTGTGATAAACAAACGATTAGCTTATGGTTTGAACTTTATGTTCACGAACTTTTCTTGGTGGAGTCTTGGAGCTCCTTTTAGAAGAACTAGGTTTAGGATCATGAAGTTTAACTTTCTTCCTAGGTGTCTGATAGTAATGATAGTTAGACGCGATGTGTCCATACTTTCCACAGTTGTAGCAAGATCTACTTTCGACATGCTGGTATGGCTGTTTCTATGGAGAAGTGTGTGACACTCGAGTGACTTTGACTTGGTTGATTTTTGACACTTCTTGTTTAGATGTTTTATCTTGTTTAACAAAATTAATTGTTTTAACCTTCTTAACATCTTTACTCTTTTGTTTATCTGGACTTATACATGACGCACATGTTTGGTTAACTTGTTTGGTCTTTTTAGGTTCAGAATTAGACATGTTTGAACCAGACTTTACCTTAACCTTCTCATTTTGTTCATCCAGATTACAATAAGCATTTTATCTTTTGTTTTTTTAGTGGTTTCCTTTTGTTTAGTGCCAGATTCAATAGTTTGACATGTGGAATCTGGATCACTAACAAGAGGAGTGGAAACCACATGATCCTTGATTAGGTTGTTATTTATTGGTTTGCTTTTAGCATTCAACAAGGTCTCATGTGGTGGTGGTGTAGGGTTTGTTGGAAGATAAATCCGAGTTTAACCTTTTAAACTTTCAGAAAACGCAGCGGATATATATATATATTTTAAAACATGATTTTGAAGCTGAAATTTCATGTTTTAAGGTGACATATATATGAAAGAAACAAACCCAAAACAAAAGGATCATATATGTGAATAAGCAAGCTATGAACAATATGTTAATGAACATAAAATCACAGCTACATGGAGCTGTGAACAACTACCTTTCTCTAGCAAAAAATTGACCAAGGAAGAGTTGTATGATGCTTATGATTCGGCCAAGGCTCCAAGGAAGGACCACTCAAGCTAGTATACCCCAAGCTTGTGTGCAAACACTCTTCTTGTTAGGGAGATGAACACCAAAAACCAAAAGAAAACCCCCAAAATCTGCTGCTATTGTCGTGGACCTTGAGAGAGAAAGGAGTGTTTTGGTTCAAGATTGCATGTAATGAGAGAGGTCAAAATGTTTGAGTGTATGACATGCTTTATTGTGTATGTTCTCAGAGAGAAAAAGGCCAATGCCCTTCAAGTGGGGCGGCCAAATTCTTTTTAAGGAAAAGGTTTTTCCTCTTAACACACACACATAATATATAAAACTAGTCATCTAATAAGTTATACAATTAACCATTTAATTGTATAAGTTATAAACCCCTTTTATTATTTGATGTTATCTAACCTATTTAAATAACATTACAAATAATAATCATGAACAAAATATCCTAAGAAGTTGTTCTATCTCATATACAACTTATTTAGAAAACCTATTTTCTAAATTTGGTGTGGTTATCTAATTTAATGATCATATCGTCAATTAAATAATTGTTTGTGTTTGCAAAGCTTGTTATTGGGTACAACCCGACTTGGATCATGACATACTAACCGCATCAATGTTCTATGTGTCTTGGGCATACAGAATCCAACAGGTGAAACTACTTTATAACCCAATCCCTCCCCATTGTTACCTTCTCTCAATAAGTGTTGGACAATGGGAGAAGAACTTGTCCAACTTTGCAGTTTTTGTTTTAATGAAGTTACTTCTACTTCCAAAACTGCTTTTTGTTTCTTAGTTTCTTCTAGGGAGTTTAAATAGAACTTGATTTCATTTTCTTGGTTAAAAGCCACAACTTCGGTTTCCCATAGTTGTTTATTTAACAGTTCTATTTTCTCTTTTTAACTGTGCTCATTTTGTTTTAAAATTCTATGGCTTCTGTGCACAGTTGTAAATCCTTTACTAATATGCTTTTCCTAAATTTATTACATTCAATGCATGCATGACTATCAAATAATTTGTCTTTGGTACTTACCTGAGTGGGTGCAGTTGAATCAGCCATCAAGCAAAGTTTGACTTTTCCGGTGCTGGTGATTCAGAACATTTTGCACTTGTCCCTTCTTCAAGCAGGTGATCAACCACATTTGCAGTTTCTTTATTATTTGACAACGCGTGTTCCACTGCAATATCACCTTGCTTGCTGAGTCGTCATCTAAATCCTCAACACTAGTAATGTTGGATTCTCCTGGAGACACAAACCGAAAGCTCCAATCTTGTCCTTCGTCATCCTGAGCGGTCAAGGCCTTAGGATCCTTGCTTGACGAAGTAGGACTACTTGTGGGTTTATCCTGACGATTGAAAAATGAGAATGGATTCCCATTTCCTATCTTCTTGGGCTTCACACATTCACGTTCGAAGTGCCCCTTTTCCCCACAGTTGAAGCATGTAACTTTGGTCTTGTGAAAACCAAAAGTTGTGTCCTTAGTGGCAATCAAGTTCTGTCCAGTCTTCTTGACAAACTTCTTAGCTCTCTGGACAGCACTTGCTAAGGCCCACATGATGTCCATTCTCTCCAGCTCTGCCTCGTCTACTGCTCGTAGTCCTCATCTGCCAGATGGCAGTTCCCAATTTTCCCAGCAACTAGTCCGTCATAAGAGTGAACAAAAGCTGCTAAGAGATATATATGCTCCTTTGCTACCTCTACTGTCATATTCCCAAGATTCTTGGTCTTCAGTTTTGTAGCATTGGCATCATGTGCTATGTATTGGGTATAAGACGACCTTGATGTCTAAGATCCCGAAGTAGTAGCTTGAGTTGGAGTAGCTGAACTCGACACAAATGCCATTTATGGAGTTGAGTTCTACACTGATGAATTCTGATCATATGAAGACTTTTGGGCCCTGTACATCATCCTCAACTCTTCCTCTCTCAGCTTCAGAATGAAATCATTGATATCTAACTTCGCCAGCATATCATTCTGTCTGAGGTTGGATACAAAGGAAACCCACTTCTCTTGCAGCCCATCTGCAAGTTCGACACCTTGTCTTCCATAGACATTGTAACTCCATGAGTGTGTAGCTCACTCATCAAGTGGTAGAACTGATCGATGACGTCATCCAAGCTCTCCTTACCCATTGACGAGAAGTTGTCGAACTCCTTCTTCAACCCTTTAACCTTTAGAGCTTTTAATGATGCATTCCTGTCATACTATTTTTCCAATGCATCCTACAGCTCTTGCTGCTTGTTCTCAGAAAATTAATGGAAGATGTCCTTAGGAATTGACTGAGTTAGCAACGCATATAGATTCTTCTCAGCATTGTACTTTACCTTTTGGCCATCAGTCATGCCACCTATGGTAAGTTTGACTCCATCTGCACCTACAGGCATGCTATGCCCTGTCACTATCAACTCCCACAGATTGGGATCTACGCCATTTAAGTAGATCTCGAATCTTTGCTTCCATTATGGGCAATCATCTAACGTTATGAGCTTAGGGGGTTTATTGTGATTCCCCACTTCATTTTCCAGAAGCAATAGATTCTGGATCCTTGAATCCCTCCCTGCAGGTGAACGCTGAATATTGATCCTCCATTACTATCGACTTTGAACTTTAGAACAAACTGTTTTACTTGTGCGACTGAAGGAATGCGATTGAACACTTCGTGTGATTGAACACTTCGTGCGATTGAACAATGCGGTTGGTCCAGACGTGCGAATGAACAAGTGCGGATGGCTCAATCGTCCGAATGAGCATGTGCGGATGAACACTGCGAATAGGCAGTTCAGTCGTACGAATGGATGAACGACTGAGTCCAATCGTGCGTATGAGGGATGCGGATGGATTCAGTCATGCGATTGAGTCAATCTGCGACTGAAGCTGCTAAATTTTGAGAATTCGCAGGTTTAAGGTATTTTGACGCAAAAACACGAATTTCTCACGAACCTTAATTGCCGTATGCTGGAAAACGTTAACTTTTTGACCTGGAGACGTCTAAAACACTGTTTGACACAAAAAGATTGCGTTTTTGAGTGAAAAACACGATTTTTATATCAAAATCGATTGAATCACATGTAAATCAAGAGCCAAGGCTCCGATACCACTTGTTAGGACGTGTACGGATGGAGTACTTAACTGATTTACGTGTATACCAACTCAAATAGTGTGGAATCCTATTTGATTTGCGATCCAATCAGTGAGAACGCACGTAGAATCGATCTTAGAATGAATCTAAATGTTAAGAACAATTGCAATACGAATCTGTGCAATCTATGAACTTGGAACAAGGTCTCTAAGGTCTATGGACGACTAGGGTACGAGTAGGAGTCAAAATATTGAAAGTCTTACGTTTTTCCACGAATTAAGTGGTATTTATAGGTTAGGGTTAGTCAATCGTACGACTGGACCATTAGCATGGTTAAGTCGTGCACCTAAAGCATGCGACTGAGTCAATCACACGACTGAAGGTTTAGTCGTGCGACTGATCCAGTCTCCTGGTTCAGTCGTGCGACTGGTTTATTTGCATGAAGTATTCATGCGTATGGTACATTAGTATGGTCCATTTGCATGAAAACTTCATACGACTAAGTTTGAATATGTTTCTCAGTCATTACTTGACTAAGATCTATTCAAACAACCCCAAACCTATATAGTTGGTTCAATATGCGTTAATAAATAATAAACATTAAAACATACACTGAAACATTAAACATTAAGATCAACAACCACATATTATGTTTCATTCAACTCATTCGTTTCATTACATTTAGGACATGACATGCATATTACATTAAGATCGTAAAGTAGGTACATATGTATCAATAGTATCCTTAAGGTGGCAATTTTGATTGGCATGCTTATTCTGATAGTGATTCTAATGGTTGCGGGAGTAATAGAAAAATCAATCACTAGTGGATGCCAATATCTTGGCAATTGTCTGGTATCATGGTAAAGTAGAAAACATACAATTATGTCTCTCTCCATTGGGGAGGCAGAATATATTGCTACATCTACCTATTGCTCTTAAGTGCTATGGATACAACAACAGATGATTGGTTATAGGATCACCTTTCTTCACACCCTTTTAGTCTGTGACAATGAAGGAGCAATTTGGATCGCAAAAAATCCAAATCATCATTCTCGTACCAAGCATATTGAAACAAGAATTCTTGTCATTCGTGATGATCAAGAAAAAATCATTCTTGAAACCTCTTGACAACATATTATTCCTATTGACAAAAAATATCAAAAAGCAAATATTTTCACTAAAACTTTCGATAAACCCCGAAGAACTGATCTCTATGTTGGGATTAATATATTTTTGAAACCTCTTCTCCTTAAGTTAAACTGGCACATACTGTGTATTTATGTTCTTTTCTTTTTCTTCATCTCTTTTTGATAAACTTATATGCTCCATAGTCTTCACCATTTTACATTTACAACTAAATAATAATAATAATAATATAATAATAATAATAATAATAATAATAATAATAATAATATATAATTGTAAATATAATTAAAGTTCAAGATTTTTATTATCTTCTAGACAAATAGAAATTTCAGGGGAGAATAAAATAAAATTAATAGCTTTTTATTCGTTTTTTCATGACAGAAATTCCTAAAATTAGGTTTTTATTTAATTGACAGGTTTGAAGGAGGTCAACAACATTGGGTTGGGGATTGCTTAGTAGGCTGAGCCCGAATATGAAGTAAACAATGATCTAGTAGCTAACTAAAAGGCTAAGAAACTTGGTGATGAGGATATCTCCTTGACATTTTGACCTACACAAAGTTGCAAGTCCTTGTCTAAAATGGCTTGAGAGCGTCAAAAAAACTCTATTTTGATTTATTCAGAAATATCTCCATTCTCTTATCCCCATGTCTTGAATAATGCTACAAGCTAGCTCTATAAGTGCTTCATGTCCAGTTCTTCTCAAAAAGGTATATCTCATGCTTATCTCCCTTGCCATGTCTGAACACTAACCTAGAGTGATGACCTCCGCTGTTATATGTAAGTATAGACCAATAGCTCTCGTCAGCATGTTTTGATGATCTTCTTTGTTATACGTGAGTATAAACCTAAATCTCTATTTAGTTAGTTCATATGATCATCTCATTTGTTATACGTGAGTATAGACATGGAGCTCTCATCATCTGTTCTTCAAAATAATAGCTTAGTGATACTTATGATAAGATCATTGTTGTATCCTATTTGAAAAAAAACAAGCAGAGTTAATCATATTGCTCAATAAATAAAGAGTCCGCGATAAGTTCTTTGCCAAATGTCTATGAGGACCGAGTCATTTGATTTTTCTTCAAATCCATTCAAAACATGACAATGAGAGTTGTAGATTCCTTGTTGAAATGAAGAAGGCATGGATTTAAAAGGACAAACATATCATCAATCCCGCCAATCTATGACTTTCCGGAGTACTTCAAAATGAAGTCTTCTAATATCCTTTTATTCCTTGTTTTACCTTAGTTCTTTTCTTTTTACTCTATTTTTTCTTTGTTTTTGTGAATAGTGATCGTCTTGTGGGTCGATGAAGTTTTCTTGAATGAACTTTGTTAAATAATTAATCATTTCATTAAAGAAAATAAAAAATTAATAAAATTTTAATGTATGATTTGAGCGAAACTTTTGTTTTCCTAGTAGTTTCACTCAGTCAAGCTATATGTTCGCTGGCATTTTCGCTCATCTCTGAGCCTCTTGATCTAATCATTTTTGTCGGGCGAACTATAGTTTCGCTTCCAAATAAACTAGGGGCTATGTATAGGAATATGCGAACTATAATGCTACTTTTGATTATTCAGTGCCCTAGTTTCAACTCCGTGGTTGAAATATATTTATTACACTTTTTTGATTCAATCGGATGATATATGGTTCTTAGGTGTGTGTTTCAAACTGAATTCTAAACATTGATTGTATTTTTAACCATGTTTCGTGGTCTTTTAATCATGTTGGTTTGATGGTTTTTGTTTATTCAATCAACGAAACTATGCAAGCCCTCAGCTAACTATGCAAGCCCTCAGCTAAACTGAAAGAACGTTCACTGATTTCCTGCAAAATTCTCTAGTTATGCTGCTAGTTTGAACTTGACAGTTTCACTTGATTAGATTGAGTGAAGTAATAGATTCGCTCAGCCCTTGTTCCTATCTCCTTATCTTAGTGAAACTATACTTTTGCCCCGTCAAAACTATAGGTTCAGCCAATGAAACTATGATTGTTTTCCTTTAATTTAATTACTTATTTATCATTATTATTATTTTCTAAATTTCTTCTGTTTGTATTTCAGTTAGATGGCAAATCCTAAGTTTGATGAGAGGAACATCATAACATCTCTTCTGGATGATGGTAATCCAAAAGCTATGCAATTTAGAGATTGTACAAGATGGCTAAGGAATTCACCCGTATCTTATTCCATTTCACATACGCCCACTATGACCTTGGGTCAAACCCTCATCGAATAGTTACAAGAGTTCTAGAGCATGATATTTCCATTACTGTTGATATCATTACAAGGGTAGTGAGGTTGGAAAATGATTATGGAGAAAAGGTTGTGCTATCTGAGGTACAAGTGCTGGAATCTTTTAGAAGGATCGAATATGAGGGACCTGCATTTGGAACGTGGAAAGAGATTAAGAAATCTTTTCTCTCCTATTGCCACGTGTTTGTTATGTGTGTAGCCATAAAAAGTGAAGTTCTCATGGGTTAAAATTGGATTGGGCTAGAGGTATTATTGTTTTCTATAGAGGCCAAAAGGAAAATATTGCCAAACTCATCATTCAGTGCATGGTGGAGAATATTATGGCATTAAAGAAAAATAAATAGCTCTTATATCTAAGATTTGTCCAAATGCTAATTGATGATCTGATTCCTAACGTGCCCCGTGATGGTGAGATAAAGAGACTAGTTCAGATGAACATGAGGATTTTTGTAGACTATCTACTATAAGACATGATTTTAGTGGGAGAATATGTATATCAGAAGTGATAGAAAATGAAAACAAAAATGCTGAAGAAAACAGAGAAAAGCATACTGAGGCAATCAAGAAAAAGGAAAAGATATGCCAAAAAATGTATGATTTTAAAGATGAAATTAATGTAGTTGTGGAGGCATTGAGAGTACTGAAGGAAAAAAGATCAATAAAGAAGGCTAGCAAAGGAGAGCCTGTGAATGTAAATGAAAGAAGATCTAAGTATAAGCATCAAACCTTCTCTAAGACTCCAAGAAGAGATGACATATCTAAATTAGATCAAGATGTTATTAGGAGCCTTAATAATTCTCTAGCAAATGAGTTAAGTATGGTGAAGAAAAAGTTGGTTAACCAGGAATTAAAAGAGAAGGAAAAGGATGAAATGTTGGACGGAATGAGGAAAATGATGATGAATCAGCAAAGTTTAATTAAGACATTGTTGAATGAAGTAAATGAGCTAAAAGCTTCTGTTGGCCGGCAAATTAGTTGACTCAATCTGAGTTAAATGGTCTTCTTGTACGTCTAAATACTCATTTCTTAAAAAGAGTAGTTCATCTAAGGCAGGGGAGGGCTCTAATGGTTCTAGTTTTGCTAATATGGGATGTTCAAGTTGTGGAGATGCTGGTGTTAGTGGTGTTGGTAATGTAATTGGTGATGTAGATGTTGGAAAGGGTACTTTGAAGTTGGTGGATCAAGTGGAGTTGGAAAAGAAGGGACTGTTGAAACTGTGGATGAGGTTGTTAAGGCTAGTTTTATTGACTTAGGACTTGATTTTGATAATGATTTTACAGAGGAAGTGGTAAAAAATCAAAATGATGTTGCTAGAAAGAAGGGAAGTGAAAAGAAGTTGGTTGATGAGGAGGATGAAGTAGAAGAAAAATTAGTGGATTATGATTATGAACTTGAGTATTATGAAGTTGATGAACGCTCCGTGACATAAGTGGTCAAGACAAGTTTAAAAAGGTAATGTATTCGAGTTGGAGAAAGATGAATTGTTTGTTAAAGAATAAGAACAAGAACAACTGACTCCATTATTTCAGAATATACAAGAGCCAAGTAGGAAGGAGTCAAATAAAAGGATTATGAGTTGGAAGTATATTGTGAACCTTATGATGTTTATGATTAAAAGAAAGGGTGGAGGAATTTCCTATCTAAACAAGAGGAAGGCTTTCAAAACCTTTTGTAAATAGAATTTGAGATGGTTGACCGAGATTCCCTTGATTGATTTTAACATAAGGAAGGGGGTGAATTTGCTTGAAGAAGAAATTAAGAAGGGTAAGAGGCAGAGGATTACTTTGATAAGTTCTTCCACCACCACAGCCACTATCACCATAGTCAAGCATCTAATTCTGAATCCATAGCACTTGAGCACAGCAGCTTGCAACAGCAATGTATTCAACTTCAGCAGTTGATGCAGAGACACAAGATTGTTTCTTGCATTGCCATGAGACAACCCTTCCACCAAGAAACTGACATCCCCTAGATGTGGACTTTGCAGTCATGTTGAAACCACCATAGTCACTATCTATATAAGCATAGAGATTGAAGTCAGAATTCTTAGGATACCACAGACCAAGTGTTGAAGCAACTTTGAGGTATCTTAGAATCCTTTTGTTAGTGATAACGTGAGACATCTTAGGGTTGGCTTGATATCTTGCATAAATATATATAGCAAACATGATATCAGGCTTGCTAGCTTTAAGATACATAAGAGACCTAATCATAGTCCTGTAAAGGTGTTCATCCACACACTCCCCCTCAAGATCAGGTCCAAGGGAGTGGTTTCTTGCTATGGGTGTCTTAGTAATCTTACAATCAGTCATGTTGAATTTCTTAAGTATGTCTTGAACATACTTTGACTGACTAATGAACATTCCACCTTCAACTTGCTTCACTTGAATTCCAAGATAGAAATTGAGTTCCCCCATGGCACTCATTTCAAATTTGTACTTCATGAGCTTCTCAAAGTCCTTGCAGAACTTGGATTAGTTGAACCAAGATGATGTCATCTATATATACTTGAACTAGCATTAAGTTATTTCCCTGTCCTTTGATGAAGAGAGTTCTATCTATAGCACCCCTTCTGTAATCATGCTTGCAAAGACACTGAGATAGAGTCTCATACCACTTCCTGGGAGCTTGATACAACCCATAAAAAGCTTTGTCAAGCTTGCAGAGATAATCTGGATAATCATGATCTGCAAAACCAGGTGGTTGTTTGACATACACCTCTTTATCAATCACTCTGTAAAGAAAAGCACACTTGACATCAAGCTGATAGACCTTGAAGTTCTTGGATACACCAAATGCCAGGAATATCCTAACAGCTTCCAATCTTGCTAAAAGAGCAAAGACATCATTGTAGTCAATCCTTTCTTCTTGTGTGTATCCTTCAACAACTAGTCTACCTTTATTTTTAATGACAATGCCTCTATCATCCTTGTTGTTCCTAAACACCCATTTGGTTCCAATAGTAGTCTTCCCTTGAGGAAGAGGACAAAGGTTCCAAACATTCTGTCTTTTGAATTAAAGCAGCTCCTCTTGCATAGCTTTAACCCAACTTCCATCCTTCAGAGTCTCATCAAATTTTATTTGGCTCTATCTGGGATAAGAAACAAGAGTGAAGAAAATCATTTGCTTCATGAGTTTGTTCTCTTGCTCTTACCTATGTGTCAACATCTCCAATGATGTTTGTGGTGGGGTGAGATTTGTGGGTCCTTAGCTGAGTGAGAGAGATCTAAATTAGAGAAATTTAGATCTGGCATTAATGTTTCTCCCACCACATCGGCACACTTATCAAGAGAGACTTGATCTAATGAGTGTGTGACATCATTGATGTTGTCTTCTATAGAGTGGTTGTCAGCATCGACAAATTCCTAATCACTATCACCACCACCATCATTTTCTTCTACATTTGAAGTGTCTTTATCTGGTTGTGGAGCCTCTAAGTTGAAATTTGAAGGCATCCCAGATGTATGAGCTGAATTTGTCATTATGGTGCTCATAGAAACTTCATTTACAGAAGTAGTTACAACTGGAGTTGATGATGTGTTACTTGAAGGTCTTCTTAGCTCAAATATTGGGCCAGGATCACCTGTAGGTAAGATTTCTACAGACCCTGAAATAGTCTCACAATATTTGTTAAACAGTTTGTAACTAAGTCAAGATCAAACAACCAATCAGGACCAGAACCAGCCACACAGGGTGTGTGTTCATTGAAAGTCACATTGGCTGACTCCTCAACAATTCTAGTTCTGAGATTGTATACTCTTAAGCCTTAGCTTGAGAAGAGCATCCAATAAAGTGCCCATCATTTGATTTCTCAGCAAATTTGGCAATTTGATCTTTGGTATTCAAGATGGTGCAAGGACATCCAAATGACCGGAGAAAACCAGTGAAAAGTTTCATCTTGTCCTAAAGTTCATAAGGAGTGTTGCCATGAGTCTTAACCACTAAAAGTTTTTTCTACACATAGCAGGTAGTGTTGACTACCTGTGCCCAGAAGGTGATGGGCAGCTTAGAGTCAGACAACATGGTTGTTGCAGCTTCAATCAATGTCATGTTTCTCCTCTCAGCAACACCATTTTACTGAGGAGTCTTGGGAGCACTGTATTGTCTTGGAATACCCTTTTCATTACAAAATGTATCAAGGATTTGGTTCTTGAATTCATTTCCTTAATCACATCTTATGGTTTTGACATTGTGATGAGATTGATTCTCAATCTTTACAATGAAATTCTTGAGAATCTCAGGGGTCTCATCCAAACTTTCTGTCTTTTGAATTAAATCAGCTCCTCTTCCATAGCTTTAACTTAACTTCCATCCTTCAGAGCCTCATCAACTTTCTTTGGCTCTATCTAGGATAAAAAAAAAGAGTGAAGACAGACATTTGCTTCATGGGTTTGTCCTCTTGTTCTTACCCCTGTGATAATATCTCCGATGATGTTTGTGGTGGGGTGAGACTTATGGATCCTTAGCTGAGGGATCATAGCAAGATGTTAAGAAAGATCTATATTAGAGAAATTTAGATCTGGCATAAATGTTTCTCCCACCACATCAGCACACTTATCAAGAATAAATTGATCTAAGGAGTGTGTGACATCATTGATGTTGTCATCTATGGAGTCGTTATCAACATCAAGAAAGTCTTGATCACTATCACCACTACCATAATTATCTTCTGCATTTGAAGTATCTTTATTTGGTTGTGGAGCCTCTGAGCTGGAATTTGAAGGCTTACAAGATATATCAGCTGAGTTTGTCATTGTGGTGCTGATAGAAACCCCATTTGTAGAAGTAGTCCTAACTGGAGCTGAAGTTGTGTTACTTAAAGGTCTTCTCAGCTCAAATCTTGGATCAGGATCACCTGTATCTAAGTTTTCTGCAGATACTGAATCAATCTCAAAAGATTTGTTAAAACAATTGGTAACTAAATCAAGATCAAATAGCCAATCAAGACCAGAACCAGCCACACAGGGTGTGTTCATTGAAAGTCACATTGGCTCACTCCTTAACAATTCTAGTTCTGAGATTGTATACTTTGTAAGCCTTAGCTTGGTAAGAGTATACAATAAAGTGTCCACCATCTGATTTCTCAGCAAATTTGGCAATTTGATCTTTGGTATTCAAGATGGTGCAATGACAAACAAATGACCTAAGAAAACCAATGAAAGGTTTCCTCTTGTGCCAAAGTTCATAAGGAGTCTTGCCATGAGTCTTAATCACTAAAACTCTATTCTACACATAGCAGGCAGTGTTGACTTCCCCTGCCCAGAAGGTGATGGGCAGCTTAGAATCAGACAACATGGTTCATGCAGTTTCAATCAATGTTCTGTTGCTCCTCTCAGTAACACCATTTTGCTGAGGGAGTCTTGGGAGCACTCTATTGTCTTGTAATACCCTTTTCATCACAAAATGCATCAAGGATTTGGTTCTTGAATTCAGTTCCCTAATCACATCTTATAATTTTGACCTTGTGATCAGATTGATTCTCAATCTTCAAGATCAAATTCTTCAGAATCTCAATAGTCTCATCCTTATTTCTAAGGAAGAAGACCCAAGTGAATCTTGTAATGTCATATGTGATCACTAAACAACAAGAGGTCCTTCCTAAACTCGTTACACTGGTAGGGCCAAAGAGATCCATATGTAACAAGTGTAGGGGTGTAGTGATGGAGTTTCTTTCCTTAGGCTTATGAGATACGTTATGTTGCTTCCCGTTCAAGCATGCAACACAATGATCATCACTTGTAAACTCTTTATTTAGCATTCCAGTAACCAAATCATTCTTAATAAATTTATTCATATTCTTAAATTTTACATGGCACATTCTTTTATGCCATAGGAAAGACTCATCACTACTAGCTTTAGACAGAAAGCATGAAACTTCTCTAGATGGAGTTGTTCCTTTCAAATCCATCTTGTACATGTTACCTTTCTTGGGGGCTCTAAGCAAGATATGCCCATGAGGAATGTTCACCCCGGGCTTAAGAACAATGCACTCATGCTCAGTAAAGAGCATGTTATGAATCTGATCAAAATTAGGATACACTAAAAAGATTGTATCCAAGCTTCTTGACAAAGTTTACCTTTTCAATGTTGAGCTTACCACTTGTGACCATGCCTCTTCCAGATATGTATCCACCTTCATCTCCTCCAAAAGCGACATTAAGAACACAAGTAATTAAGAGATAGAACAAAAGATCAAGATACACAAGGAGATGGTTTTCAAGATTGTAGTATATTGCTTTCTCAATGTTCTATTACAAGTGATACAAGCATAAAAGAAAGTTACAAGAACATGAGATACTTATACTACATCCTACAGCCGACCATACTTTGAAGGCTAGTTGGATACAATTGACTAGACACAAAACAAAATCAATTGTAGAGTCAAAAAGGCAGATTGACTTTTTTGACTTTGTGACTGTGATATGCCATAGGTCACCTCCTTATCTATTACAAAAAAGATAAAGTACATGAATTAGAAAGTTTACAGACTCAATACCTCAATGTATAGTTACCAAAAGCATGGACCTTTTCACTAACCCATGTAAGTTGGTGACTTTACAGAGTTGTAGCGGAAAGGGCTCCAGCTTTATGGAAAAGTACATCAGATAAAGCATGTTGTTAAAAGTATTCGGAAGAAATCTGTCTTCAAGTGTTTGCTTCGGAAGACTTTGTCTCTAAAGCTTGGAAGAGTTCATCTTTAGTATCGGAAGATATTGGTCTTGGCTTCGGAAGATTTCACACTTAGAATATTTCTATTGCTTGTGTGAAACTTCCGAAGTATTTTTCTTCAGTATTTGTGCAGCATACATCCAGAAAGACTTTGGGTGTTTGGTTGCTTCAACCTCTTCATATAACCTATACAAACTCCCCCTAGGTTGATGCTACCAAAACACTTAGAGACTTCAGATATCAACAATCCTTATCACGATAATGACCAACCTTTCTTCATAAGATGATCAGGATCCTTCAAACTATCGAAGTGTCTTCTCATGTCAAAGAGATCATGCAGAGGCAGATTGAACATGTCTTGCCATGTATAGACATTCTCAATGCCATGATCTCTAATGACATGCCACCTTTCTGGATTTGTAGTGTATGTCTAGGACAGGATGGGTCTTTGTGATGCTAGAGGAGCTATTGGAATTGGAGATGATGGAGCATCCTCTGGCTGCACATCCTTAGGATGTTCTGACTCAACCTGAGGTTTAGAGAAGGATGTAACCTTCTTATTCTTTGGCTTTGGCTTTGATGCCATCCATTTCTTTCCCTTTATCACTTTTAACTGAGAAGATTGGCCTGCAGCACCTGATTGATCTTCATTGTCTTTCTCTGTTAGGTCTTCCACTCTCACCGGTTTAGAATGAGAGGGAGTCTGACCCTATTGTGGACCAGAAGATGAAGCTTACTGAGATTCAGGAGGAGGTCCACATTGTGTTGTCTCTGGTTGTTCAAACATAACCTCCACTTCAGGTGGAGCTTGATTTGGAGGGGAATGTAAGTCAATTAGCTCTCCACTCTTTATCTTCTGCTTGATACCTTGATGTGCTGATCCATAGTGGATAGAGACATGGGACCAAGTCTCCTTCCGGAGAATCCATACAGCTTCAAGAAGTTCATCATCCTCCTCCTGTTTGTAGATTTCTTCATGCTCTTTTGGATGATGGCTCTTGACTTAGCAGCTTCTTCCTTTAGCTTCCTTTTAGTTGTCTTTTTTTCCGTTGACTATCTCAAGTTCAAGTTGTTTGAGATACTCAAACTCAATATAGTCATAGGATAAGGGAAGAAGTGCTTCTGCCTGATAGAGGCATGTGGCACTCATGTAGTTGATCATCTTCATCCTTTCTTATTCTCTGTCTATCTGAAGTTCTTGTTGAACCACATCCTCATGTGCAGGACTTTCTTGAATAGGGGAGAGAGTAGGCGCATGCTTGTACAATCTTTTCTTTCTTTTGTCTTCTTTGATTTGTACTAGAATCTTTGCATCTTCTACCTCTTTCTTCTCCTTTGACCTTTCCAAGTCAACCAGTTCATTTAGTTCCTCCAAGTAGAGAGAAATGACATTGTTTATGACATAGTTCCTAGTCTGCAGGTAGTTTATCCTGACTGCCTTTAACTCTTCATTCTGAGTATCTAGTTTGGGGGCAGCCCTGATAGCAGACTCCTTGAGTCTTGCAGACTCAGAAGAGGAACTTTCTCCCCTCAGCTTCCTTTTCCTCTCTCTCTTTTCTCCTCCTCAATCTCCTTAGAAGTCATTCTTCTTTTCCCTTTGTCACTCGCAGACCTTTGTGACTCAGGGTGGAGAGAGCTTTGGCCTTCATTGCTTGGTGTAGCTTCCAAGCTCTGGCCAGAGAGAGGTTGAGAAACACCTTCACCAGTAGGTGTCTCAAAAAGGGTATTGATCTCTGCAGGAGTTGATGGTGATGAGACAAGGCTCTTAAGTTCTATCACTGGCCTTCAGTCAAGATTTCCCCTATGAAACCAATCATAGGATCTGCTTCAACATCCAGTTGACCGATGACATTGCCTGATTGCCTTAGTCTTCTTCTAAAGTTGAACTCTGTAGTGATCCGGTCTTGGATTCTTTGAGCCCTCATGTCAGCTTGTCTTGATTGGCTTGGATTGACAAGTGGCGTCTTGACTAAATCCAGACCTTCATAGAAGTTCAAGGTCTGAATGTTGAAGATCTCTTGCTGCCCTTAAACTCTAATAGTGATGATGGCTCTTCTGTTGTTGTCATACCTCCACCCAATGATTTGATTGGAAGATGGTGGAGATGACATAGCCCTTTGTATCCCTTCCTCAGACAGACTCTGTATGAAGGAGTCTATAGAGTCCACATCAATGTGAACTTGAGGAAGCTGCTGAGTATGTACAATTTCAAGTGAAGATGGTGAGTCCTCAATGTCCATACTTTCTCAAGAACTCCCAGGTTCTGTGACTATAATGACTTTCTCTCCCTTTTTGGTAGCATCACCCACTTGCATAGGTGAGCTAGGAGTTAGGTCAATCACAACCGCAGGTTCTTGTGTTCCTGGTTGAGCTCTTCTTAAAGGTCTCCCAACTAGTTTTTCCTTAAGATATGAAATCTCAAGTCGTTGATCATTGACCCTGTTTTGCAAGGTAGTCACTTGAGATTCAAGATGACTAACCTTGAAGACTAAATAGGCGCATGTTTTAGACATTTTTTACACTTTTAGTCTTAAATTTCCCTCATCTTCATCAGAAGAATCATTGGGGGATGAGAGAACTGGACCAAAGTCCTCTCTCTCACCACCATCTTCAGGTTCTTGGTTGTTGGATTTCCTCTGCTCACTAGCAACCTCAGTTGAGATGTCAGTGGCTGAGTTGCCATGGTTGAGGTCTTAATGATGGAATCACTTTCAAAAGTGAGAGCCTCTTCCATATGGACATCCTAAATAGGTTAGGGAGTGTCCACCTTAGTAGTAGGTGACTGATGTGGGCTAGAAATATGAGTCTCAGAAGCACTCATCTCTCTTTGAGTAGGGGAAAAGAAGAGAGAATCATGGTACTCACTGAAACCTAAATCTTCATCAGTTTAGAAGTCAAGGTTGGGAATTGGTTGGTTTAAGTCCAACGGTTGGGGATGGAAACTGTCCCCTGAAGGTTGATCACTTGAGTGTTGAGACTCAAAGTGATGCCTTAAGGCATTTGGACTTGTCAGCTCATCAGGCTGAGCATGAGGAACCTCAGCATTGATCATTGATGTAATGGGAGTGGTCTGCTCCTCAAGAGAAGTGGGAGTTCCAGTGTCTACTTCTTCCTATGTGGGTGAGTGTATAGGGGATCACATTGACTGAATAGCCTGAATAGGGGTTGTTTGTATTTTCTTTGGTAGGTGAGGATGATGCCACACCGTCAATAGATGGTTACGAGTCTAGTGTTGTCCAACCAGCAATAGTGGGCAACAATTTCGAGATTAAGTCTTGTATTATCCAACTTGTAGAAAACTCTGTTCAGTTTCATGGATTGCAAGACGAATATCCTAATGCTCACATCTCACGACCTTCATATTTTTGTGACCTTCAAAATCAATAATTGTTCAAATGATGCCATTCGACTAAGACTTTGTCCATTCTCACTTCAAGGCTGAGCCATCACCACATGGGCGGAAATGGCTGAACAATTCCTTTTGAAATACATTCCACCCGATCGCAATGTCAAACTAAGAAGCAAAATCATAAGCTTTCGCCAAGACAACGATGAATCATTACACGCAACATGGCAGAGATATAAAAGTCTCATTCGGAGATGCCCATATCATAGACTTGATCTGTGGCTGCAGTGTCAAACCTTTTATGATGCAATTAGTGGAGCCCACAAGCAAGTGGTAGACCGAAGTGTGGGAGGAGATTTCGAAAGTGTCACACCAACAGAAGCATACCAAGCCTTAGAAAGAGCATCTAAGAAGAGCTTTGCTTACAATCACTTAAGAACCAAACCCAATTCTAAAGGTATTCATCAAGTATACTCTGAAACCCTAATTTTAGCCCAATTAGAAGCTCTAACCAAACGATTCGAACAATTGCAAAGAGGGCTAAAGAAAACTCCAACACGACGCAACACATTTCGAAATTCACACAAGACCAATGAATGCCCACAAGGCATTATGATGGTTGAAGATATTGACTACGTAGGAGGTCCAAACAACTCATATAACAACAACTTAAATTGGAGAAGCAACTCGAATTACAAAGATACTGGTAATAACCAACCATCATCTAGATTCAACCAAAGGCCGTCTTACAAACAACAAAAACCATTATACCAAGGTCCAAGCAGTAGTAACCAAGACCGTGGAGCATCATCAATGGAAGACTTATTGCAACAATTGTTACTAAACACACAATCCGCAGATGAGTACATCCGGAAATCTGATCGAAGAAATGAGGAAAGGTTCCAAAGAAACGAGGCTGACATCAAAAGAAACAAAGCATCATTGCAAACCATAAAGCACTAAGTAGGTCAAATAGCACAACAACTATCTAAAAGACCTCAAGGAGCTTTGCCCAGCAACACTGTGACAACCCTAATGCTCAAGTCAAATCCATCACCACTAGGAGTGGTAAAACCACTCAAGGTGATGCACCCACATTACAACCCATCCTTGAAGAAGTACAAACTAAAACTCCATGTAATGGGAGTGATAAGTAGAAGTAACCTGTTGTTATTGAAGAACTAGCCAAGAAATACGTTGCACCACCACCCTATGTTCCACCACCTCCATATCCAGGTCGTTTGAGACAACAACGAATGGAGGCACAATATGGCAAAATTCCTTGGGTTGTTCAAGCAACTCCACATCAATCTACCCTTGGTGGAAGCCTTAGCGCAAATGCCAAACTACGCTAAGTTTCTAAAAGGTGTCTTGTCGAACAAAAAGAAACTGGAAGAGTTATCACATGTAGTTTGATTGGGAGGTGCATACAACACTTGGAAGAAGCTCGGGATCATCTAAATGTCATCCATTGTGGATTATCGGTTTGATTTTTCCATTTCACCGATGATTTCATATCTATCGTCTTTGTTATCTGTTGTTATGTTCAAGCTCATTATGAGCTAAACTCTCTTTATCATCCTAATCGGATGAAACTTATGTAATTTGTGATGAACTAATGGTGTGACAAATATTATTTTAATGTTATAGTGGTCTTGGGAAAACTATTGATGGGTAGCATCTACATTTGAATGAGAAGTTATAAATTTATGGTATGTGATTGTGATTGTCATACACGGTTGAAAACCGTATGACAACTTTCATTCGCGAACCGGTTTTCATAATAAATCCATGGCTAATGAACTAGAATTGGTTATTAGAAATCATATCACTTAACTTTTTCATCATTTGTAGGTTTCGTTTTATTAGTTTGAGAAATCTTCAATAATTGTTACGGTTTTATAAAATTAATGGTATGCTAGGAAGGAACCTGATCAACTCTCTTTTTAACATTAAGTTATTTTTTCAGAAATCGTATGTCAAATAGGTCACAAAAGATTTACCTATATTACTAGGGCTTTGATCTAAGTAGTAAAACTCAACCCGACATGATCCTAGTCACTACGGAGTAGGATAAACGAGAAATCACGCCAGCTCATCTTTATAAACATTAACATAATCACATTAATCAATATCTTTAAATCAACCACCATTTCATCATGGTTACATAAGTGTAGTCTAATTAGGATGATAACTTTAATTTTCCAGTTTTAAATCCAAACACTTCAATCTTAGTTTACTTTATTTTTATTATTTTTTAAACCTAAAAATCTTTCCAATGCAACTTATCATTTTCTTTAACAAAAACCAAATTTCATAGTCAATCATCAAGTTTGTTGAGTAGGTTAGGTATGTCCACGGATTGATACTCGGTTCTTACTAATACTATATTCCCACACGACAGGTACACTTGCCTTTTATGTGTGTGGTTTAGTATTTGTAATAATCAATTAAAACTGAATCTGTGCGAAAAATCTGTATCAAAATATATAATATGCGCATCGCATCGTATATATATGTATATATATATAGGGTCAGGATCATTACAAACCACTTTTTATTTTCAGAACCAAAAGAACCATTGGTTTACATAAATGTAAATTATGAACCACTGATTTACATAAATGTAAGTTGAACCTTGTGATATTTACTTGTTTTTATAGTTTATTATTCATGTCTTATATATATGTGTGTATATACATATATATATATATGTATATTATATATATATATATATTGGATGCAACAAAAGCTAAGAATATCTTTATAGCTTCTAGTCTTGCACCAAGAGCAAAGAGATCTGTGTTTTTAGTTCATTCTTTTTGTGTGTATCCTTGAACAACTAGTTTTTGATGACAAGTCCTCTATCATCCTTCTTATTTCTAAAATCCCATTTGTTTCCTATAGTAGCCCTTAAGGAAGAGAATATATGTTCCAAACCTTTTGCCTTTTAAATTGAAGTAGTTCCTCCTACATCGCTTCAACCCAACTTATATCCTTCAAAGCATCATCAATTTTCTTAGGCTCTATCTGCAATAAGAAACAAGAGTGAAGACATATATTTTCATCATGGGTATGTCCTCTTGTCTGTACGTGTAAGGCCCCATTTCCAGGACACTCACAGCTGGTCAATCATCACACAAAAACATACATATAACTTTTAACATTATTAAAAACATTACAACGTAATTAACTTAAACCATTCCATATATTAATAATTGCTTTTGCAAAATAATAAAACATTGTTAACAATAACAAAGCATCATTTGTTCGCATTGCAATACAAAAACATTATCGTTATACAAAACGGATACCATCCAAAACAAGCCAAGTAGCCGCCCGTGCCATCCTCAACAACCATCACCTGCCAACTGGAAACACATAAAAGTCAGTGTTGCTGAGTGTGTTCTAGTTTTAACATAAAATTATCTGTATACTAACGCACATAGCCTGGCACCAGCACATGGGCAAGTGACAAAGATCCTATGTGTATACTACAACATAAACGTATGCATAAAGCGGGTACTGGGCTGAAGATCATAAATAACTTCGATAACGCACATAGCCTGGCACAAGCATCGGGGTGAGTATACAAAGATCCCATCTGTATACTACACCATAAACGTATGCACAAAGCGGGTACTGGGCCGAAGATCATAAATGACTTCCATAACGCACATAGCCTGGCACTAGCATCGGGGTGAGTATCCACTATCATTTATGTACTATAGAACTGGCCAATCACAAAGACTAAACCCCTATGTGTATCCTTATGGGTTAGCTAAACCATAAACATTGAGCTAACGACATTTTTGAGTCGTGCACCGCTGTACATTTTCTTGCAAGACTTTCTTTACATTCAATTTCAATAATGGATGCATTCTTTCATTACATTTCTCTTTTCATTATCTTCTGCTTTACGTTACATAATACTTTACCATTTATTCACGACTATACCACGTAAAGCCACAGAAAATAAATATACATAATAAGGAACATAGACATAACCATAACCATAACATAACCATACATATCACATCATCATGCATGCCATATCACATAATCATGCATGTCGTATCACATAATCATCATCATACATGACCTTATAAATTCAACTTTCATCACACGCGAGAAACCTTCCAAGACTATGCCTACACTTAACATTTTCCCCAAAAATCAAAAAATAATTCTAAGTCTTAGGCGCATGGGCACTATTGGGGGGCATGGCCAACACTTAGTCTTTTAGGCAACATTCTAGGTGCATGGGCACTATGTAGGCACATGAGTGCCTGGGCGCATGGGCTTTTTGGGCACATGGGAACACTTAGTAAAATTCACCTATTTCTAGGCACATGGCTACTATTTGGGCGCATGAACTTTGGGCGCATGGGGACACTTAGAAAATTTAAACCGTTAGGCGTATGGGCCACTATTTAAGCACATGGGTAGTCAACCTATACTATAATCATTTCAATACAGTCCCAAACATCAATCTAACATGTTCTAAGCTTAGTTCTAACATTCTAAGAAACAAAACATGAGCATAACACAATCATAACAACATATATCACCCAAAATCAAACCCACCCGCATACATACACACACATACATACGGGTACACACCCAAATTTATAAAAATATTTAAACATGCATTTCCAGCCCCAAAATCATGTAAACCCAGTAAAAAGGGGGTTCTAGAACTCACCTTAGCAGCTTTGGTATGACTTCCTTCAAAACCCGTTTGCTAAAAGCTCAAACACCTAAAATACATCAAAACACACAATCAAACACATATAATCACACAACCGAGGCATAAGCCGGTTAAGAACATCTAAAAACAAGAATTCTTACCTGAATTCGAACTTCTTCTTCTTCAAAAATCCAAACTCTTGTGCTCTTCTTCTTCTCTCTCTCTCTCTCTAAAATATCCAATTGCAAAAAAGTTAAAGTAACATGGTATGGCGGCCATGTTGCTTTATTCACCAACTTTTGAAACTTTTGTCCTTTTTGACACCTTTAACCCCTCAACTTGGGTTTTAATGCATTTCTTTCTTATTCCTTGCTTTTATTCTTTTCTTTCTTCCGTTTAAAAAAATTCGGATGTAACAAGTCCACCCCCTTTATATAGGTTTCATCCCTAAAACCTGTTATTCCTCAAACAAATGTGGGTAATGCTGCCTCATCTCCTCTTTGGTCTCCCACATTGACTCGATCCCTTCCTGTGCTTCCACTATACACGCACAATGGGAACTACTTTATTCCTTAATCGTTTCTCCTTACGATCAATGATTGCCCCGGGTTGCTCCACATAATTGAATTGTTCATCTACCTTGATAACTTACAGTGGTACAACCATATCCTCGTTTTTCAAACACTTACTTAGATGAGATACATGGAATGTTGGGTGAATTCCATTTAACTTATCGGGTACAACCTATAGGCCACATTTCCTACCCGTGCAATGATTCGGAAAGAGGCCCTATATACCTTGGGCTCAACTTGCCCCTTTTCCTGAACAGAATGATACCCTTCCAATGTGAGACTTTCAACATTACTCTATCACCCACCTGGGACTCAATTGGTCTTTGTCTCTTATCAGCATACGACTTCTGCCTATCCTTGGCTGCTTTCTTGAAGGCTTTGATCTTTTCAAGCTTCTCAGTCGTAACCTCGATCACCTCTATACTCCCCAACTCCTTCTAACTAATATCACCCCAAAAAAGGGTGTTTTATATCTCCTACAATATAGCATCTCATAAGGGGCATACCAATACTGGTATGATAATTATTTTTGTATGAGAATTCAGCTAACAGTAACTGGTCATCCCATCTTCTTCCAAAGTCAATGACGCATGCCCAAAGCATATCTTCTAGCATATGAATCATCCTTTCCAACTGACTATCCGTCTGAGGATGATAAGCCGTGGTAATATGTAACCTCGTCCCCATCTGATCATGTAATTTCTTCCAAAATTTAGATGTAAACCGGGTGTCCCGATGAGACACAATAGACACCGACACACTAGGATGAGTTACAATCTCCTTGATGAACACATCCACTAACCACTCGGATGAATATGTCTCATGGATCGGTAGGATGTGAGCACTCTTTCTCAAATAATCAACTATCACCCATATAGTTTCATAATAAAGTCCATGGTGATATGCTCCCACTTCCACTCTGGTATATCAAATGGTTGGATCTTCCGATATGGCTTCTGATGCTTGGCCTTCACTTGTAAACAAGTAAGGCACTTACTCACATACTCCGCTACATTGCGTTTCATACCCGGCCACCAAAAATCTTTCTTCATATTGTTAGGACCATGTATGGATGGAGTACTAACTGATTTACGTGTATACCAACTCAAATAGTGTGGAATCCTATTTGATTGGAGATCCAATCAGTGAGAACGCATGTAGAATCGATCTTAGAATGAATCTAAACATTAAGAACGATTGCAATACGTTTTTCCATGAATTAAGTGGTATTTATAGGTTAGGGTTAGTCAATCGTACGACTGGACCATTAGCATGGTTCAGTCGTGCGACTAAAGCATGTGACTGAGTCAATCACACGACTGAGGTTCAGTCGTGCGACTGGGTCATCTGTATGTCTCAGTCATGCGACTGATCCAATCTCCTGGTTCAGTCATGCCACTGGCCCATTAGCATGAAGTATTCATGCGTATGGTCCATTAGCATGGTCCATTCGGATGCAAACTTCATACGACTAAGTTTGAATATGTTTCTCAATCATTACTTGACTAAGATCTATTCAAACAACCACAAACCTATTTAGTTGGTTTAATATGTGTTAATAATAATAAACATTGAAACATACACTGAAACATTTAACATTAAGATCATCAATCACATATTCTGTTTCATTTAACTCATACATTTCATTTACATTTGGGACATGACAGACATATACACTAAGATCGTAAACTAGGTACATATGTATCAACAAACTCCCCCTTGGACCTAGTTTCCTTCATCGTTTGGCATCCTTCATTAGCTCGTCAAACTTCTTATACCTCTCCTCGACTGTGACTCTAGCATGTATCTCGAATACAAAACAGAGTCTTGTCACATTCTAAAACTGGAGGTCCTGTACCATATCCTACGTATCATAGAATAATGGCCACCTGTATAAAGTATAACATCACTAGCTGACAGGTTGGTTAGCCACATTGGGTCAAATACCCGAATGGTCTCCATTTGGTGCTCTTTTTGCAAAACTATGACTGCTTCTCCTATTCTCTAATAATAATACCACCACTTGAAGTGGGGAGTGAAGTCCTGTGGCATTTCCCTCATGGGAATCTTTGACATAGTGTGCGAAGGACTCCACTTCAGCACCACTTTGGATTTCCCAGTCCTTGGGTCCACCTCCGACCTTCGAATATATCTTTTAGGTTATTAAGGCTTGAAGTTAACCCATCTAGTGTGGTATTCTTTCTTCAACGCAGCTTCAAACCAGCCTGACATCTTCCTAGGGTTAGCATACAGCATGTTCATGTGTGCCAGCTGGTTAGCTCAAAACTAGGGAGAGTCTTTAGATCATGTGGGAATCTAAAGTACTCGATTCTCTTCTCCCTCTTCATTGCATATACATTAAGATCCTCAAAATAAGCCCACGCTATAATCTTGCCAGACACCTTTAGATACTTCTTTACTTTGTAGAGCTTGGCGTAGGCACTCGGCTTTGGCGCTGTGCGTTGGGCACGGATCACTGCAAAACAAGCCGCCCATTCAGCATTTTTGATCTCAACATCAGCGTCCGAGGCTTGGGCTTGGCTTTCTGATTTCTTGGCCTCCTTCTCCGTCGTATCCAGTTTAGATTACATATCATTATCGAGAGTATCCCCAAAATCAGGAACCACATTTCCCTCTCGATCAGTATATTCTGGATAATGTTGTGTTGTGACATCTTCAATCTCTATCTCATCCACATCGTTGAGCTCGTCATCACTAGCAACATCGACGGTAGGTGCATCTTTAACCAGTTCATTTGGATTTAACCGGAACATCTCTACGAGTTGCTCATCAGTGAGGTCGTGAATGATTTCTCCTTCTTTGCGAGTATAGCTTACTGACCTCCTGACAATCCCTTGCAAATCAAGTATCATAGTGAATTGAGACTTGATTTGCTGTAGGGAGCAACATCATATTCATCCTGCTGAGATGGTTGATCTGCTTGATTTAAAACATGTAACACATCATTCATTAGTTAATAATCAAGACAGTTAAATAATCAAATATATACTACATTCAATACATAAGTTTAATACTTAATTCAATTACACAAAAGTTCAAAATACATAAACATCTAATCATTACTCTGATCTTGAATCATGGAATCTTCAGCTGGCGGGGCCGAGGACGAGGCACCCTAATCTTGAGCTTTCTTGGACCGTCTCTCTCTTGCTTGAGTGGCAACAGATGCAGCAACATCATCACCCTCCTCATCATCTTTGCTCTCATCCTCTCCTGCATCATCATCTCCCCCATCATCATCAGTATCATCCTCATCATCGTCATCATCATCACCATTGTCATCCCCCGTCTCTAATCTTTAAAGGCTCATCCTTGGATCCCTTGAGCCTTAGCATTAGCTTCTTGTTCTTTGCCTCCAAATCTTTTATCCTCTGTACAAAGGATGTCTGCATCTCACATAGCTCTGTGATCTCCTGACATTGACCCTCAATCCTCTTTACAGACGAAGCCTGCATCTCATGCAACTCCGCGATCTCTTGGCTCTGAGCCTCAATCCTCTATGCTTGGGAGACATTTAGCTCCATCAGCTGATTAAGCTGAGTGGCTCTCTGCTCATCCGTGGCCAGCAACTTCAGTACTAACCGGTTCAGGTTAGCCAGCTGCTCCTCCAAAAGTAGGTGGGACCTGTGATGAGGTCTCGGCTCTATGAGTGGTGGTGGTGGTAGTGGATGTAGAGAAGATGGGTGGTGGGATATGTATGGATGGTGAAGGGGTGGCTATAGTGGTGATAGGTGGAGGTGTGGTAGTCATGGTGGGTGGAGTGGTAGTAGTGGTGGTGGGTGGAATGGTGGTAATGGTGCTGGGTGGAATGGTGGTAATGGTGGTTGGTGGAATGGTGGTGGTGGTGGCTGTGGTAGATGTAGGGGTGGCTGTGGTAGAGGTAGTGATGAGTGTAATCCTCCTCCTCTTAGTCTTCATCCCATGGGGCCGAGCCATCCTTTTTCTCCTCATGCCCTTTGAGAAGGATGCTACCCCTTGGATGTTGTTGAGCAGATCAGGGGCATAAGTGGGATCTGCAGCAGTCTCCCCATACTCTCTAGGGCATCCGCCAATCTTCTGAATACCTTGGTCGGTGGCAACCACCCTACTCCCCACAGTACGAGTCAAAAGCTCCTCATCTGTCTCTCCTCCTTACCAGGACGAAAGTCCTGATGGAAACCAGCTGACTCTGCTCCACCTTGGTGGATGATGGAGATGCTATATCAGCAGTGAGGGACCTCGATTGGGTGGGCCCTACATCTCCACCATCACCACAATCATCATGGTCAGAGTTATCATCCGGGAGCACAATCTGCTCGACATCCGAATCACTATCCTCGTGGCGCCACTTCCTTCTCGCGAGCGCCGCATAATCCTCCTGGGCTAGATGCCCAAACAATCTCCTGACAGGGGGCTTCACTTGCTTCCCCCTGTACACCCTCATGCGACCCAAGGTGGTATCATCCATCACCTCAAGCACTACTGCATCCTCCTTCTCTTTGGGCAATGACGGCAGCTTCTGATCAATGATCATCTGAATAAATCAAGGGTACATACAAACCCCTCCTTCCCCTTCCCCTCAATGTTCTCCACCAGATAGGTGAAGATCATCCTAGAGAAGCCGAATGAGTGGTTCAACACCAATGCCACGTAAGCTATCTAGATCTGATCGGATAGCTCGTCGAACCCTCCTTACGCGAAGCTATGCACTTGAGCAGCACATGGGCGAGGTACTTAAACTGGGGGCACATGTTGCTCTTGTTGACACGCCTACATTGATGTCCCCAGAGTACTTAGCCCTCAGAAAGCAACCTCGGACCGTAAGTGGATGTAATCATGTGGGGCAATCAACGTCATATCCAAACTCTAAAATAGTCATGAGATCATCCTTTATGATCTCAATGGCATGGCCAAATATCGAGCTCTTGATGCAATGGGGCTCAGAGGATCTGTCCACAACAGCGCTTTCCCAGAAAGCCGGTTGGACTGAGCGATATGGAGTACATGGTGTCGAGATGGCTCGGAATATCTTAGATCCCTGAAGGAATGTGATGATGCCCGTGAACTTTGCAGCATTCCTGGAAGTCAGATCCAGGTGAGCACATATGTTGTGCTTAGTACTCATGGTCCAGCGACTCATCATCTGTTACATAATACAGATAAACATTAGAGGTGTGTAAAAGAATAACTGTTTGAATTTCTTAACTTGAATCTTTCTATTTTGTCATGCGAATGAACTGTGGGACTGAGGTTTAGTCGTACGATTGATCTCATACGCACGACTGAGCATGCGACTGGCTTAGTCGTATGCTCTACCAAGCGTTGAACTAGTCGTGCGACTGAACTTATTCACATGTTTCAGTCGTGCAATTGTACCATTCGCCCAGCTCAGTCGTGCGATTGAAGTTCATGAGAGTACCCATTTGCATGACAGACTGTTGGTTCATTCAAATTCAAATTTTGAGCAATTTGTAGTGTTAGACGTCGTGTTATGGCTCATTAGTCTCGCAAACACCCAACTCCGAATAACCTTTATTTTCACATTTAACTTAGTTTTATCAATTTATTTGTCAAACTAGTCTCAGTTAGTTTTAGGGCTAAAATTCGAGTGTCGTGGGCACAGATTGTTGAATCTTTGGAGTGTAGAACATCGCGTATTACCTGGACAAATCGCTGGAAATCATTAGAATACAACAAATAGCAGTTTAGCGCAATTAGACGAAAATCGGGCAGACGTTCGTTAAGTCGTGTGATAAACGTGAGCGATTTGGGGTGAATAGGGTTTGCGACCGACTACCCCTCTATTTATACTAGGATTTTCTCCGGTCGTGCGACTAGGCTTAATCGCACAGCTGGTTTGTGCGATTGAGTCTTAGTCGTGAGGCTCAGTCAATCGGTCACACTCAATCGTGCGACTGGGTTTCAGTCGTATGACACCCCATTCGGTTGCTTCCATTTGTGTGATTGGTTCATTCTGATGATCCAATAGCATGAAGTTACCCATGCTAATGGTTCACTCGCACGTCTAAGCCATACGTGTGGCTTAGTCATGCGATTGGGCTCATTTGTATGTCCCAATCGTATGGCTGGTCCATACTTATGGTCCACTCATGCGAATGCATCATTCTTATAATTTTGACTCTATGAACACTTTACATTTATCCATTTTAACACTTGGTAAAACATTACAAACATTCGATCATCTCAGACATGATCGTTTTTAACTTTGGAAACATTTGATCACCTCAGACGTGATCCTATTAACAGTAAAACATTTTGTCACCTCAGACGTGACCCATTTGACATTTGAAAACATGTGTGGTCACCTTAGATGTGACCCTTTTTAGTGATTAACTCCTAGATAAAATTCCACTATATAGTCCGACTATTAAAACTAAATTTGACTAATGATTGAAACAAAATAAAAAAACTATAACTAAAATATAAAACTGAAACGTATTTTTGTGATTTTGTGTGAGGTGGAAATTTTAAGATAGATATCTAGCATATTTCTTTCTATAACAGTACAGCTTCAAGTTACTGTGACCATAACTGGAACAATTCATTATGGAATTATACATGTAATCAAATCATTCAGGACGTGTTACCAAAATCTTTTGATGCTAGATTCTTGTTTCCATCGAGAGATATTTGCAAGTTTAGGAAATCATACTAGTTCTATAAGATGCACACAATGATTTGAACTTTCAATAATTGCCGCCACGATGATTGTCAGTATACTTGTCCACTTAAATCCACACACAGACTTTTGACACAAATTGGAGACACATTAGGTTTAATTATTTCAACCAGCATTTGTGGATCCCACGCTTATATGGTAATCAACATTCCTCATGAGAGTTTTGAGCGGTCTACGGGAACTTTGACAAGAAGAAACTATTCTCAGAGCTTTCAAAGAGAAGCCAAGCCTCAGGTCAGTGCCACCGCATAGCAGAGAGGCAGCAAACAATATTGAATTCTGGAATATCTAGGTTATGCTTATCCTCAGGTCAGTGCCACCGCACAGCAGAGAGGCACACAACCTATTGTAACACCCTACCCCTCGAATCAACAATATTGTCCGCTTTGCCCACGAGAAGCTCATGGATTTGCTTTTGGTTGCCCGGGTGAAAACTTCCCACGGAGGTCACCCAACCCTGGATTGCTCCCACCTGAGCACGCTTAACTGTGGAGTTCTCCTCTCATCCACAACGAGTACGCCCAAAACATGTTATTAATGTTAGAGGCCAGACGTTCCTTATGAACCGAGAATCTCTCCTGCCCACGGCTGATGTGGGATATGTATAGGGTGTCACAAGCACCCCTGTTTGGACTCATCATCCTCAATGAGCCCGAGAAGTCACCATCCTTAGTGAGGTATGTCCCACACCCCAAACGTCACAAGAGTGGCTCTGATACTATTCTGTAACACCCGGCCCCTCGCATCAACAATATTATCCACTTTGCCCACGAGAAGCTCACGGATTTGCATTTGGTTGCCCGGGTGAAAACTTCCCAGGGAGGTCACCCATCCCTGGATTGCTCCCACCTGAGCATGCTTAACTGTGGAGTTCTCCTCTCATCCACAGCCAATACGCCCAAAACGCGTTGTTGATGTTAGAGGCCAGACGTTCCTTATGAACCGAGAATCTCTCCTGCCCACGACCGATGTGGGATATGTGTAGGGTGTCACACCTATCTACTTGTTCGAGCATATATTTTTTTCTTTTTGCACATAACGCACCAACAACATTTGTTATTAGCTTGATTGTGTATATTTTTCATTTATTCATGCTTTGCTCTTTTTGTGATCATCCGCACACATTTGTGGCGTTTATTTGCTCGTCACCCGTTTTTGGAAATAATTGATTGTGTTAACCAGTGATAAGATGGGAACCCACAGCTAGTTGAACAACTTAGTTTGAATTTAAATCACCAATGAGGTCTAATCATCTATTGTGTTGAATCTACCGACACATCATGTAATGGTCTAACAACCTCTAGATCTACTTTCTTTGTGTTACCTTAGTAGTAGCTAGTTTTACTATCATTTTTCCTATTATATTGCTTAGACTTCTCATACTTATACTTTGAATTTCGCACCTAATTCAATTTAAATCTTTTAAAGTCCCAAATTCTTTGTTCCTATGTACTATCATTTTCCATAGTCATTGAATCAGTATCACAGATACGATCTCATTTCTATCAGCTAGCCTGTCCTCCTCCCTCGGTTTTTTTTGTACTGAAATTAGAACAACTAAAATTAACACTAACTTCTTAACCTATTCTCCCCCTAAAATTCAAAAACCAAAAATCTTTTTGCAGTTTTTGAATTTTATAAGACAGGAAATTAAAAAGAATAAAAAACTAAAAATAAAATAAAAATTAAAACACAGTGTCGGGCTACACGTTTTCATCTTCTGAGATTACGTCACTTTCCTTTTTCACGCCATTCACCTCTAAGAGATATAGAAATCTCGGTTTATCAAAAAGCTTTTGTATAGAGGTCGGCGCGTTGAAAATCATTATTAATTTTAACCACATCGATTACATGTTTTCAAAGCAATCACGTATAAAATGATATTTAATCCCGATGTGTTTGGTTTTAGGATGTTGGACCGGATTTTTAGTTGCAGCTATCGGAGCAGAGTTATCAACATATATAGGAGTATTAGAAAATTGCAAAGTGTAATCCCGCATTTGCTGTTGAATCTAGATGATTTGTGAACAGCAACTTGCAGCAGCAACATATTCGGCTTCACAGGTTGATAGAGCAACTGAGGTCTGCTTCTTACACTGCTAGGTCACTAATCTCCTCCCAAAGAATTGACATCCGCTGATGTTGACTTGTAATTCATTTTGCACCCGCCATAATTCGAGTCACTATACGTCGTGAGCTCGAAGTCATCATCATGAGGGTACCACAACCCTAGTGTTGGTGTACCCTTTAGATAACAAAATATCCTTTTAACCCCAATAAGATGGTTGACTTTTGGTTTCGCTTGATATCTAGAGCATAGACACGTGGCCTACATGATACAGGTCGTGAGGCTGTGAGATACATGAGGGATCCGATCATTCCTTGGTACATGGTGGCATCAACCAAATCGCCACTTTCGTCGGGTGCTACATTGTGGTTTGTAGCATGAGGAGTTCCAGCTATCGAAGCATTCTCCATATTGAATTGACTGAGAATATCGCCTACATACTTGGTTTGATGTAGGAAAATTCCCTTAGGTGTCTGATCCACTGTAATCCGAGGAAAAACTTCATTTCTCCCATTGCACTCATTTCGAACTCTGCTTTCATTACTGCTTTCAATTCCTTACATAACTCTTCGTTTTTGGATCCGAAGATTTTGTCATCAACATTGATGTATACAAGCAGCAAGTTACCATCTTTTTCTTTGATAAACAGTGTACAATCAATCACTCCTCTTCGAAACCCATATTTCACAAGGTGAGTTGAGAGTTCCTCGTACCATGCTCTGGGGGCTTGATGAAGCCCGTATAAAGCCTTGTCTAGCTTGTAAACTCTGTCCCGATGGTATGGATCCTCAAATCCCTCAGGTTGACTGACATACACTGTCTCAAAGATTTCACCATGAAGGAATGCACTATTCACATCAAGTTGATATACTTTAATCTTCATATACGATGCATAGGCTAGGAAGATACGGATGGCTTCCATTCTTGCCACAGGTGCAAACACTTCATTGTAATCAATACCCTCGACTTGTTGAAATCCTTGAACTACAAGTCAAGCCTTGTTTTTGATAATGACCCCTTGGTCATCCTTCTTGATTTTAAGACCCATTTCATGCCAATGACCTTAGCACCTTTAGGTCTATCCACCAGACTCCACACACCTAACTTCTTGAATTGAAAAAGTTCTTTTTGCATGGCACTCACCCAAGCCTCATCGTTCAAGGCGTCACTTACATATTTTGGCTCAAATTGATGCACAAAACATCGATAAGCTCCATCGTGAAGGTATCCTTTTTCGATGATGTACTCCCGATTGTACATCCCCTATGACATTGTCAAGAGGATGATAAACATTTAGTCGCGACACGGAGTGGTGGGAACAGCTACATCCTGACCAAGATTGTGAGTTCTAGAGTCCGAATTTGTAGCTGTTGGAGTTTGAGGTTCTGAAGTGTCAAAGGCATCAGCATCGGATGCATGTGTACTTGTTGTAGCATGAACCTGTTCCTCGTGTTCCACCGAAACATTTTCCACATCGTCATCGTCAGGGGAGGAGTCACTAACTTCTGATACTCCCCCTGAACTGCTAGAAGATTGGCCTTGTGAATCCGATGTTGTCGAGTCTAGGGGCGGTGTGTTTTAAAACATCATACATCATCTTTGTAGATATCTCATCATCAGAAGGTGTGAGAGGAATGTTGAAGGACTCGAAGAATCCATCATAATCACAAAAGAAGGCTGGTCCTTTTCCTACAGGAGGGGTGGTGTATCTCTAAGCATCGATGTTGCACCACACTTCTACTTGACCTGTTGAGTTGTTGTAAACCCTCTTGTTCAGTATGTTGTATCCTAGAAAGATCCCTTCTTCAGCCTTTTCACTACACTTGCCTCACTGCTGTTTCTTCAGCAATGTACATGGTGCCCCAAACGGTTCGAGGTACTCCAGATTAGGTTTACGTCGTTGTAGCAACTCGTAACATGTTTTTCCATTTCGTTTAACCACCAAGACTCGATTCAAAGTGTAACATGCATTGGCCACTGCCTCGTTCCAGAATTGGATAGGCAGTTTCGAGTCTGCTAGCATCGTCCTGGTAGTCTCTATCAAGCTTCTCTTCTTCCTTTCAGCAACCCCGTTCATCGGTGGAGTGTAGGCAGATGTGAACTGATGTACAATTCCCTTTTCTTTGCAGAATGTCTCCATCCATTGATTCTTGAACTCTATCCCGTTATCTGAGCGGATCTGACGTACCTTTAACTTGTATAGAGATTCCAAAGTGGTCACAAGTTGTTTGAATTAATCAAATGTTTCTAATTTGGATTTCAGAAACATCACCCAAGAGAATCTGGAGTAGTCATCGGTGACTACTTACAGGTCCCAGCAATACCTTGGTGCTCACTCGACCGAACAAATCCATATGTAGAAGTTCAAGAGGCAATTCAATAAAGTTGACATTCTTTGCCTTGTGAAACTTCTTGGTCTGTTTTTCCTTCTTACACGCAACACAGAAATCCGAAAGTTGAAAGTTTTTGACCTTAACTCCATTGACCAAATCATTCTGAATGAGATGATTCATCTTCCTTGGATTTATGTGTCCCATCCTCCTATGCCAGGAGATGGAATCTTTCTCAGTTGCCTTTGACAAGAAGCATTGGACTTGTTTATTGGTTGTTGAGACCTTTGTTAGATCCAAGACATATAATCATTATATCTTGAAGCTGACAATAAGATCTGGTCTTGAGGAATGGTGTAATCCTTCTTCAACACGTAGCACTTCTTGTCAAAGACCACCTTGAAATGTTTGTCACAAATCTGGGATACAAAAAGTAAGTTGTTTTGTAGTTGTTGAACGTAGTTGACCTTGTCAAACTTAACATTCTGATTTCCCACTTCTCCCTATGTCATGATGTATCCTCCTTTATTTCCCACAAAAGAAACATGTCCTCCTTTAATTTGTTTGATGTTTGAGAGGAGAGACAGGTTTCTAGTCATGTGCCTAGATGCTCCACTATCTACAATCCACGTGTTTGTGATAGCACTATAACGAACACCCAGCACATTCAAAGGAAATGATTAGTTAAGGTTTGGGACCCAAGCCTTAACTAGCTTGGGTATCCTTGAGGAATCACACATCAAAAAGTCAACCCACTTTCCATTTGAAGGCGAGGGCATATCATGCTTCTTACTGCTCTCGGTATCAGTATTTGACTTGATTTTTCTTTCCACAAGCCAGCTTTATGCAATGCCTGTTTGTGATAAACAGACGACTGGTTTATGGTTTGAACCTTAGTTTCATTATTTCTTTTAGGTGGAGTAAAAGAACTCCTTTTAGAAGAAATCTATTTAGAATCTTGAAGCTTAACTTTGTTTCTCGGTGTTTGATACTGAGGACAATTAGAAGCTATATGTCATCTCTTTCCATAATTGTAGCATGAGCGAACTTCTACATGTCGGGAAAGATGTCTCTGTGGAGAAGAGTGTGAGACCGGTGTGACTTTGGTCTTGTTGGGTTTCAACTCTTCTTGTTTGGATGTTTTAACTTCTTTAATAGACTTTACCTTTTGAGCGGTTGAAACATCTTTTGCCTTTTGTTTGTTTGGATTATTACGTGTTTGTTTAGTCACTTTCCATTCAGAAGAAGACGTGGTAGATCTTGACTGTATATTAACCATTTTAAACTGTTCGTCCAAATTAACAATAAGCATTTTACCCTTAGATTTCAAAGTGTCCTCCTTCTCTTTAGTGGTAGATTCCATCTTTTGACATGTGGAATCTGGATAACTAACTAGAGGAGTGCTCACCACATGATCCTTAATAGGAATGTTGTTTACTGGTTGACATTTAGTATTTAACAAAATCTCATGTGGTGGTGGAACCACTTTGTAACCTAATCCCTCCCTGTTGTTTTGTTCTTTGACCAAGTTTTTAACTATATGTGAAGAACTAGTCCAAGTGTGTAGTTTTTGTTTTAAAGAATTTACTTCGACTTCCAAAACTGCTTTCTCCTTTTTAGTTTCTTCAAGGAGTTTAAGTAGAACTTAAAGTCATTTGCTTGGTTAAAAGCCACAACTTCGGTTTCCCTTATTTGTTTATTTAATAGTTCTATTTTTTCTTTGTAACTGTGCTCATTTTGTTTTAAAACGTGATTTGCTTCTGTGCATAGTTGCAAGTCCTTTACTAAGCTATCATTATGATCTAATAACCTAGAAAATTTCAAATCAATGCTTTCTCTAAATTTATTACATTCAAAAAAAACATGATTATCAAAGAATTGGTCTTTAGAACTTACTTGAGAAGATTCAGTTGAATCTGCCATCAGTGCAGAGATTGTCTCTTCAGCTGCTGGAGATTCTGAACATGTAGTTTTTTCATCTTCTTCAATCATAGGTTTGACCACTTTCGCAGCTTCTACAGTTTCTAACACGGCTATTTCTACTGCGAGATCGTCTTCACTTTCAGTATCGTCATCCAACACCTCGACATTTGCAATGTTGGATTCTCCCGGAGGCATGAATTTGAAGGTCCAGTCTTGCCCTTCATCACCTTGAGCAATCAAGGCCTTTGTCTCGGTGCTAGACGATGTAGCTCCCCCAGTTGGTTTATCCTGACGGTTGAATGTCGAGAACGGGTTCCTGTTGCCGGTCTTCTTGGGCTTTACACATTCACATTTAAAGTGCCCCTTCTCTCCACAGTTGAAATAGGTCACTTTGTACTTGTCAAACCCAAACGTAGTGTCTTTGGTAGCTATCAAGTTCTATCTGAAGGATTCTGTGTGCCCAAGACACTTAGAATATTGATGTGGTTAGTACGTTATGATCCAAGTCGGGTTATACCCAATAACAAGCTTAGCAAACACCAATTAATATTTAATTGATGATAAGATCATGCAATTAAATATTTACACCAATTTAGAAAATGGGTTTTCTAAATAAATTGCATATGAGAGGGAACAACTTATTAGGATATTTTGTTCAATAATATTATTTGAAGTGTTATTTAAATTAGTTAGATGACACCAAATAATAATGAGAAATTACAACTTATAAGTTAAATGGTTAATTGTATAAGTTGTATATAACTTGTACATACAAATTAAATTGTTATTTGTATGTCTAGTTAACAAGACTTTTAATGTGTGATATTTGAAGGAGGGAACCCAAATTTAAACCTCCTTGGCCGTCCCCCCCTTGATTTCTATTGGACCAAATTGGTCTTGAATATAACACACATTAAGTAGTCTAGGTCTCTCAACTTCTCAACAACCCACTCTCATTGCATGCAAAAAAAACTTCTCTTTTTGTCTCTCAAAAATTTCGAACCTCGCAGCTTCCTTGGGAGTTTTTGAAGAGCAAGCTTTGTTGTGTTCTTGGTGATAATCTACCTAACAAGAAGGTGTATTGCAAGGGCTTGGGGTATAGACACTTGAGGACCTCTACACTTGAGTTCTTGGCCGATTTTAGCATCCCAAATCTCTCACATTTGGTCGTTTTCTTACTGCTCAAAGAGGTAGTAATCACAGCTCATTGTGGCTGTGATTTTATATATAGTTTTACTCATATTATAGCTTGTTCATTCACATATAATGAGCCTTTTGATTTGGGTTTGTTTTACATCTTAAAAGATCACTAAGAACATGAAATTTTCAGCTTTTAAAATGGGTTTTAAAGCTATATTTATATCCGCTGTGTTTTCTGAAAGTTTAAATGGTTAAACTTAGATTTTGTGTTCTAGCAAACCCGTCAATGGCATCAAGAGCCAGGTTATGTGGATGACTTGCTTGTTTTGTCCTTTAAAATAGGTTTTAAAGGATGACAATAAACTCATATAAGCTGATTTGGGGCTGCTATGTTTCTGTTTTGTTGAATCCCCAAAGATTATATTATACATGCTTGTGATTAAATCTTGAAAGATATATATATGTTGATATGTTGTGTTGTTTGGACAACATCTAAACCCGAATTTTTCAGTTTATGTTGGCTGAAAATTCGTTGGTTTTAAGGGGATTCATAGTTATATTTGGATGATATAATGGATGCTTATTTTAGTGCATAACCTAGCCATTGACCTTGTGTTGTTTGGTGTTTATAATGGTTGTATTCATTCATTCAATAGGGTTGTATTATCAATTGTTTCAAGTGTAATTTTATTTATTATTGGGTTGTAATAAATAGATTAGATATAATTTCATTTTACTAGATATCATGTATTAGGACCTTATATCTTGTAATATGAAGACATATGCCTTGGAAGCACAAAGGAAGACACAAAAGAAACATGGAGCATTTTGGATGCGGTTTCAAGTGGGAGGCTTTTGGAAGCTTTCTATGTGTTCTCTTGTTGTAACCTTAGAAAAGACCATATGACAACACTTGTGATGGCAAACAAGTGTTGTCAACATAAAGGCTATGGTTATGCACATATGATTGTTAACGTTTATGCTTGTTTAAATGTTTGTTGTTTGTTTGAATGGTTGATGTTTTGACATGCATAACAAACTCACTAACAACTTAACAAGCTGAAAGATGATGGTTCTAAAAGTTTATATAAAGTTATTAAAATGGTTTAATGATTTTAAAGATTAAAATTGGTTTTAATCAAAGGACCATAGGGTACCTTGTATTTGATTGCATGCAAATACAAGTACATAGAGTTTTCTAAACTAGAATTATGAAACCTCTAAACATTTGAAAAACAAGATCAACACCGTCCTTTTACACAACACTTGAGTCACTTGGGAAATCTTAGTGGGATAAAGGTCACCTAACCACTTTGAAGGAACTTATGACTTAAGGTGAGAATACCAAAATTCGTGGGATAAAGGTCACCTAACCACTCATTTTGGCAAACTCACATGTGTGTATAAGTAGGATGTGTTGATTTGCAAACCATGTTAAATGGATCACCTACAATATAGTTTCCAAATGGTGTTGATGGGATTAACATGCCGACTTTACATATGATGTTTAAAGTCGATCCCATACCTCTAGAAGTTACAAATGGTTGCAATCGTCAATCGTTGACCACCTTATTAATTTAAATCGTGGGATAAAGGTCACCTAACCACAATTTAAATGTAATGTTAGGTTCTAGATTTTAATATAAAAGTGACCTTAAAAGGCATTAATTATTAAAATTAGCAATATCGAAAATACTAAAATAGATCTTTGTTAAATTTTGTAGATGGCCACCAATAATGAAAATCTCGATAACTCATCCGCGTCCAACCAATCACTACGAGCGATCCTCCAAAAGGAACGTCTAAATCATAACAACTTTATTGATTGGCATCGAAACTTGAGAATCGTTCTCAAGCAAGAGAAAAGATCATATGTTTTAGACGACCCTATCCCTGGTCAACCTAGCGAGGATGATGAGGAGGCCTATAACGATTGGCTGAAAAACACTAATGTAACATTTCGTATTTTCGTTAACTAAAAGTTAACTTCGTTTACTCTTACAAGGGTTATCTTTGTCAATTTTGAAACTTGCGTGATTGTTTGTGTTTATTATTTATTGTAATTGGGTTTTCATGAAATGTTATGTATGTATAATAATAATAAGGTTAATATTAATAAAAGTAAATATAATAATAAGTAATAATATTGAATAATAGTATTAGTAATAATAAGATTACTAATAATAAAGATTAATAAACTTAACCATATTTAAATTATAAACTTAAATTAAGTTTGAGGGTTAATTTGTCATTTTAGAAACTTGAAATAGAACTTTATGCATAAAATAATAGAAAATCAAAGTTGAGGGACCAAAGGTGTAATTTCTCAAAAATCCAACCCCCCCCTTCTCACCCCCGCTTTTCCGGTGACCTCGCCGGCCGGACTCCGGCCAAGTCCGGCGAGGCACCAAAACCGCGAAAAACGATGTTTTCTTAATCCGAAACCGTCCCCAAAACATTCTTGAACACGATTCGAACGCAATCATGAACTATAATTGCGTTTATACGTCGGTTATGAACCCGATCGAGGGAGTAATCGAGCGTTTCTAACCATATAGCCGTTCGATTCATAATCGAACGTCTAAATAGTCTAAAGCTTCTATCAATTCCAATTTCACCTGAAACAACACAAACAACGAATCCAATTTCCGTTTTCTTTCGCGACCTGTAACCTTGCCAAAATCCTATCTCCGAACGAATTGAACCAGGATCAACATAGGGCTTCGCATCGGGATCATCATTCGAGGCTATCTGCAAGTTTAATTGGATTATCATTGGGGATTTCTCATCCACTGAGTTCGACGACCGCGACTTGTTCTTCGTTTAGGATCGCTCTAATTCGAACGTATTCGGGTAAATTACATACATGGTTATGCTCGATTAACCATGGGAAACAAAAGCCCCATGGTTAATTTGGTTATCAAGATCGTTTAGATGATCAATTTGATCGGATCTAAACTAGGGTTCTTGAGGTTGGGAACTTGGTGTTAAAAGGAAATGGAACCGAGTTATACCGCGGCTGGAAGCCATGGTACGCCGGTTCACGACACGCCCTTACATTCAAGAGGTCCCGGTTCGAACCCGGGCACCCTCTTATTCTTTTTAAAAGCCTTTTTAGGCCTTAATTCTTTACTAGAAAATTCCTAAAAAATTACAAAAAATAATTTTCATTAACTTTTAACCTTTAAATTAACAAAATGATTTTTTCTGTAAATTTTATTTTTATAAAAATACCGTAATATTAATTATTAAATTTTAATTATTGTTATAAGAATGAGTTTATGTAAAAATTAAATTGTTACTTGAATCAATAATAAATCGTACATTTTCTTCGATTAAAGTTATATCATACTCAAACTAAATGCAATAATTTACAATTTTGTAAGAATATTTCCTTAGTTTTTGTAATATATATATATATATATATATATATGTATGTATAAATATATTATTAATAAACTAAATTGGCTAACAAAACTCTCTTAAATTCTAAGGAACCTAGTTCATGTTTAATTGTTAAATCTTGATCTAAATCTTGTAATATTTATATATTTAGGTGTCTTGTGACGTTTTACCTTGGAACGGCATATATTATTCTTATTGATCCTTATTATATACTTATTGATCAAGTGAGTTTTCCTTGCCCCATTTTATTTTATTTCACACTAATTTGGGGTGAAACATGATTATCTATACATGTACACTTATTAACGTTCGAAACTTGTAAGCACATGCAATTCATCTTATTATTATGTCATGGTTATTTGTGTATTGTAAGTGTTTAAATGAGATACATTGTTTGTTTACAATCATTAACTATTGCTAGCCTGGCAACGTCTTAGATCTTTGGGCCTGACAAGCCTATTTGGTGCTAAAGTCGATGTATTGCCGACTCCTAGGAGCCGTATGCTTGTGCACTAGGGAACCAAATACACTTAGCCAATCTTTTATACTTGTAATCAAGTCGAGGTTTGGTTGTAACGATATGTGTTCTATAACCTTACTAGCTTATAACCTATGACATGAATTGCTACTTGTAACTTTCTTTTTCTTATTATGTATGAAAACCTTGGAAACTCACCAACTATTTTTAGTTGACTCTTATTTTTATCATGTTTCAGGTCAACCAAAAGTTTAAAGTGATCCTTTTGAAGCATGCTATAATATAGGACTTGGACCTAGATAATGAAATAAAAAGTTACATTATGTTATGTTATGTTTAACTTATTTCTTGTATAAGACTTATGATTGTATTTTTTCCATTTCAAGACTTATGATAATTATATTTACTATTTTAATATAGCGTTATGTGGCTGTGAACAATCTTAACCCTCACATCTCGACGTTTCCGCCTTCAAGGTTGGGGTGTGACAACTAAGGACTCCGTCCAAGTGTCTTGTCTCATGCTAGTGAGCATGACTCCGGATCTCCAAAAGGAGTATGAACACCACGGAGCTTACGACATGATAACCCAACTGAAGGAAACGTTCCAACAGCAAGCAAGGGTTGAGCGCTTCGAAACGGTTCGAGCACTCCATGCATGTCGTATGGACGACAACCATTCTGTTTCATCTTATGTACTTAAGATGAAAAGTCACATTGACCGCCTCGAGAAGCTTAATTGTCCCGTCTTGAAGGAATTGGCCACGGATTTGATCCTAAATGGCCTTACCAAGAGGTTTGAGACATTCGTGTTGAACTACAACATGAATGCTTGGGACAAAAGCATTGGTGAGCTTCACTCAATGTTCAAAACGGCCGAGGTGGCCATGGGTAAAAGGGTTTTACCCGTTCTCACCATCAATGAAGGTGGGAACAATAAAAGGCCTCGTCCTGCACCCAAGGCAAAGGTTGCCAAGGGTAAGGGACCCGCTTGGGGAAAAGGGAAAGGGGTGGCAAGGGTGCCACCCAAACCACAAGAGAAAAAGCAAAAGGTTGCTACTAACGACCCATGCTTCAAGTGTGGGGAGATTGGACATTGGGCAAGGAATTGTCCTGTCCATCTCCAAGAGTTGAAAGCAAAGAGGGATGCCGGGCAGACCTTAGGTACAATATACATGATCCATATTGACTTAAACATAATATCCTCTAACACATGGGTATTAGATACCGGATGTGGAACTCATATTGCAATTTGTTGCAAGGGTTCAAAAGAAGTAGTGACTTAAAGAAAGGGGATGTAAGCCTCTACATGGGCAATGGGGCTAAAGTTCAAGTTGAAGCCCGTGGTGACTACATCTTGAAACTTCGAAATGGTTTGGAAGTGATTTTGAACAATGTTTTGTACGCTCCTAGTTTGACTAGGAATATTATCTCTGTAGCCCTGTTAAAACAATTTGGATATGTATTATCATTTGTGGAAAAAGATATTCATGTTTCTTTTAATGGTATATTCTATTTTAAAGCTATTCCCATTAATGGTATTTATGAATTGGTTCATGAAAATACTTTAAATAGCTCATTGTACCAAACTAACACCAAGAAACTCAAGTTGGACTTGAGTGATACCTATCTTGGCATTGTCGTCTTGGCCATATAAACAAGAAACGTTTACAAACACTTCAAAAGAATGGTCTTTTAAAAACAAATGAATGTGATTCATTTGATGTTTGTGAATCTTGTTTACAAGGAAAGATGACTAAGGCACCCTTTAGTGGTACTAACGAAAGGGCAAAAGATTTATTAGGAATCATACATTCGGATGTATGTGGTCCTTTTAAACCAACAACTAGGAATGGTGAAAGACACTTCATTACCTTTACCGACGATTATAGTCGCTATGGGTATGTATACTTATTAAGGCACAAAGATGAAGCTTTTGAAATGTTCAAAATCTTCAAGAATGAAGTAGAAAATCAACTCAACAAGTCAATTAAAGTTCTCCATACCGATAGAGGAGGTGAATACCTAAGTGATGCTTTTCAAGATCATCTTAGGAGTTGTGGGATTGTCTCACAACTTACTCCACCTGGAACACCACAACACAATGGTGTGTCTGAGAGGAGGAATCGAACCTTATTGGATATGGTCTGATCTATGATGGCTAGAAGCATATTACCTCTGTCATTTTGGGGTTTCGCTTTGCTCTCCGCGGCCTATATTCTAAATATGGCCCCAACCAAAAAGGTGGAAAGGACACTTTTGAGATATGGCATGGAAGAGTTCCATCCCTATCATACTTAAGGGTTTGGGGATGTGAGGCTTATGTTAAGACTCCCACCCCAAACAAATTGGAAGTCCAATCCACCAAGTGTATCTTTGTTCGATATCCTAGAGATTCTATGGGATATTATTTCTATGATCTACTGGAACAAAAGGTGTTTGTTGCCAGAAAGGGTGAGTTCTTAGAAGCAAAGTTCCTTATGGAAGGAGTTGGCAGTAGAACAGTGGACTTTGAAGAGGATCAAGAGCCACAACCCAATGCACGTTTGGTTGAAACTAGCACTCAACATGAGGATGTTGAGGATGATCAAGGGGTTGATCAATACACACAAGACGTTCGCAGAAGTGGTAGAATTAGTAATCCACCTGAAAGATATGGATTTTTCGTGGATGGATGATATGTGGTAGGTTCAGGTGAACCAACCACATACCATGATGCAGTGTCCAATTCAGATTGTGACAAATGGCTTGAAGCCATGAACGTTGAGATGCAATCCATGTATGACAATCAAGTTTGGGAACTTGTTGTACCACCCCTTAATTCCAAGGTAGTTGGAAGTAAGTGGGTTTTCAAGAAGAAAACCGATATGCATGGAAACTTGGATACTTATAAAGCTAGACTTGTAGCAAAGGGTTTCACTCAAACTCAAGGGGTTGATTATGATGAAACCTTCTCACCTGTTGCGATGCTAAAGTCTATAAGGATATTTTTTGCCATAGCTGCTCATTATGATTATGAGATTTGGCAAATGGATGTCAAAACCGCTTTCCTAAATGGATATCTTGAGGAAGATGTCTATATGGTTCAGCCTGAAGGTTTTGTCGATCCAATACATCCTAATAAAGTATGCAAGTTAAAGAAATCAATCTATGGATTGAAACAAGCATCGAGAAGTTGGAATCATCATTTTGATGAGGAGGTAAAGAAATTTGGCTTCATCAAAAACGCTGATGAGGCTTGTGTGTATAAGAAGGCTAGTGGGAGCACAATAACTTTCCTAGTATTGTATGTTGATGACATACTACTATTTGGAAATGACATTCCAACCCTGGAAGGTGTAAAAACCTGGCTTGGAAGTTGTTTTTCCATTAAGGATCTTGGTGAAGCCGCCTACATTCTGGGAATAAAGATCTATAGGGATAGATCAAGGCGGTTGATTGGTTTGAATCAAAGTGCATACATTAATAAGATCTTGAAAAGGCTCAAGATGGAAAACTCTAAGAAAGGTACCGTACTTATTCAAAGAGGAACGATATTGAGTACGACTCAGTGTCCAAGCTCAAAGGATGAGCAAGATAAAATGAAGGCAGTCCCATACGCATCTGCTATTGGATCCATCATGTATGCGATGATATGCACTCGACCGGACGTGTCATGCGCCTTAAGCATGACAAGCCGATACAGCAAAATCCTGGAGACAGTCATTGGATGGCTGTTAAGAACATACTTAAGTACCTAAGGAGGACAAGAGATATGTTTCTAATCTATGGATCTGGTGACGAGGAACTCGTTGTAAAAGGTTACACAGATGCGAGTTTCCAAACCGATCGTGATGATTCTCGGTCACAATCGGGATACATTTCATTCTGAATGGAGGAGCGGTTTCTTGGAAGAGCTCCAAGCAGGATGTGGTGGCTCTATCAACTACAGAATTAGAATACGTCGCCGCCTCATTGGCAGCTCAAGAAGCTGCATGGTTGAAGAAATTCATTGCCGATCTAGGGGTTGTCCCTTCCATTCAGGACCCCCTAGAGATCTTTTGTGATAACGAGGGTGCGATTGCTCCCCGTGCTCATCAAAAGACTAGGCACATTGAGCGGAGATTCAACTACATACGAGATGAAGTTGAAAAGGGAAAAATATGTATTCGTAAAGTTCACACGTATCAAAATATTGCGGATCCTCTCATGAAGCTCCTTAAAAAGGCAAAGCATGAATGTCATACTTGTGCCATGGGACTTCGATATTCTAGTGATTGGATTTGATCTGTACATTTTGTATTTGGATATGTGGAACACTTTATTATTTGAATAAAATTATTTGGTTATAATGTTTCAATTAATGTTCCAAATTAGCATGTTTTATCCATGAGTAAATGTTTACTCTAAAATGTCCGTAGTCGCTCATACTTGTGGGAACAAGTGTGAAAGTAAGATTATTATGAACTTGGATTGGTTGATATTCATAAGGATGAATATAGAGCAATGGGTTGCTACCAAGGTTCATAGATATATGTGGGATACAAATATTGGACTAACCCGCACCTCAAATTTTACTACATAGAATCTTATCGATTGATCATAAGTAAGTTTGAGTAAAAGGCGAATATCATTTGGTATCCTTAGGCCTGAGATACATATTGGGTTTTGATATTCACCAAGTTTTATACCTTGAGCTAATTCTTCACTGTCCTGAAATAGTGGACAGTACATAAGGGTATGTTCAGGTATAACACGAGGTGTTTGTGAGAAACGTATGTAGTCAAGATGGAATTTGTTCCTCTTATTCGTTGAGAGTTAGATGTCTAAGGCCTGATTAAGTTAAATCAACAAGGAATGATCATTCTGTGTCCTTGGATTTAACATGATATCTGTAACAAAAGGATTGATGATTGATTCACCTAAATCATTTCAAGTAGGGTACTTGAAAGAGATGATGTTATTGAATGGCTATAAGTCATGCGTATTAAGGGTAGTAAACCGTTGTTAGGCGGTATTTACTGCTGCATCAATCTTCTATGAATCTTGGGCAAGTGGGAGATTGAAGGATTCTGTGTGCCCAAGACACTTAGAATATTGATGTGGTTAGTACGTTGTGATCCAAGTCGGGTTATACCCAATAACAAGCTTAGCAAACACCAATTAATATTTAATTGATGATAAGATCATGCAATTAAATATTTACACCAATTTAGAAAATGGGTTTTCTAAATAAATTGCATATGAGAGGGAACAACTTATTAGGATATTTTGTTCAATAATATTATTTGAAGTGTTATTTAAATTAGTTAGATGACACCAATAATAATGAGAAATTACAACTTATAAGTTAAATGGTTAATTGTATAAGTTGTATATAACTTGTACATACAAATTAAATTGTTATTTGTATGTCTAGTTAACAAGACTTTTAATGTGTGATATTTGAAGGAGGGAACCCAAATTTAAACCTCCTTGGCCGTCCCCCCCTGATTTCTATTGGACCAAATTGGTCTTGAATATAACACACATTAAGTAGTCTAGGTCTCTCAACTTCTCAACAACCCACTCTCATTGCATGAAAAAAAACTTCTCTTTTTCTCTCTCAAAAGTTCGAACCTGGCAGCTTCCTTGGGAGTTTTTGAAGAGCAAGCTTTGTTGTGTTCTTGGTGATAATCTACCTAACAAGAAGGTGTATTGCAAGGGCTTGGGGTCTAGACACTTGAGGACCTCTACACTTGAGTTCTTGGCCGATTTTAGCATCCCAAATCTCTCACTTTTGGTCGTTTTCTTACTGCTCAAAGAGGTAGTAATCACAGCTTATGTGGCTGTGATTTTATATATAGTTTTACTCATATATAGCTTGTTCATTCACATATAATGATCCTTTTGATTTGGGTTTGTTTTACATCTTAAAAGATCACTAAGAACATGAAATTTTCAGCTTTTAAAATGGGTTTTAAAGCTATATTTATATCCACTGCATTTTCTGAAAGTTTAAATGGTTAAACTTAGATTTTGTGTTCTAGCAAACCCGTCACTATCTTGTCTTTTTAACAAACTTCTTAGCCCTCCGGACAGCACTTGCTAACGCCCATATTATGTCCATACGTTCACGCTCGTTCTCGTCTACCTGTTCGTAGTCTTCATCTGCTAGATGGCAGTTACCAATCTTTCCTGCAACCAACCCATCATATGAGTGTACCATAGCCGCCAATAAATCCATGTGCTCTTTAGCCACCTCCACAGTGATGTTCCCGAGCTTCTTAGTCTTCAACTTCGTAGCATTAGCCTCTGGTGCAATAAAATGGCTAATTGATGACCTAGACATGTCAGACCTAGAAGTTATGGTTTGTGAAGGAGCAGTTGAACCGGAAACAAAAGCCGTCTGAACGGGTGCTCCTGAACTGGTTGCTATAGAAGAGGCGTTGTAAAGCGAAGGATTTTGTTCGTATGTTCTTTTCTGCGACCTGTATTTCATCCTAAGTTCCTCCTCTCTTAATTTCAGGATGAAATCATTTATATCTAACTTTTCCAAAATACTGTTCTGTCGTAGGTTAGATACAGATGAATCCCACTTCTCTAGTAACCCATCAACCAAACTGGAAACCTTATCATCCATCAAAGTTTTAACTCCATGAATATGTAGATCACTTATGAGATGATAGAACCTGTCAATTACATCATCTAGACTTTCCTTACCCATTGAAGAGAAGTTGTCAAACTCCTTCTTCAACGTTTTTGCCTTTAGAGCTTTTAACGAAGCATTCCCGTCATAACGTGAAAGGATCGGGATCTAGTTTGATAAATTAGATTAAGATTTGTAGCGGAATAGCATAAGAATTAGACGAATTTAAGCAAGAATAATATGGATATTCAATCAAACAGTGACGGTTATAGATAGAGAAAGTTTTTTGCAAATAGAATGTTTTCATTCACGCATATGCTTCGGTTACAAGGAAATTAGGTCAACATTCCTTTTATAAAGGAATGTGACATCAGCTGACGTCAGTTGATAGTGACAGCTAACTGATTTATACAAACAACTGAAAGTAAACTAAACTACTAAAGATGTCCACAACAACTGAGGACACCTTCACAAAAAGCTAAGTACAAGCTATCATTACAACTACTGAAGTTATAACATCTGAAGTGTAAGAACTTCAGATGTTTTACATAATATAAAACTACTGATTACAAACTACTGAAAAGTAAACCATCACAACTACTGAAGAGAACTACTTCAGCTGTTGTGATAACTTTTGAGAACTTGGTCTTTAGACTTTGTGTTCAGACTTTGTGTTCAGACTTTGTCTTCAGACTTTGTCTTCAGACTTTGTCTTCAGACTTTGTCTTCAGACTTTGTCTTCAGACTTTGTCTTCAGACTTTGTCTTCGGCTGTTGTCTTCAGCTGTTGTCTTCAGACTTTGTCTTCAGACTTTGTCTTTAGCTGTTGTAGACCACTTCAGTTGTTTTGATATCTGTGGGACTTAAAGGTTTTTCTGATCTGGCTCATTGGTTCTTTTGGTCCAACAAACTCCCCCTGAACCAATGCACCCAAAACCTTTAAGATTATTGAAGTCCCACTTATTGGCGGAAACATTTTTTGGATCAGCTCAGAAATCTTCAAATTAAGCTCAGGTCAGGGAAGAGGTTTCAGAAAGTTTGATTGGCAAAGGATGAATGGGAACTCTGTCTTGGGGAATTGGACACAGAGGTGTTACCCCATCCATGAGACCTACTTCCCAATGATGAGTCTGTAAGACTCTCTGACATAGGCCTCAAGGAATACAACTTGTTCTTCCATTGTGAGTTCTTCAGCTTCACTTTCAAAGAAGAACTCAGGCCCATAGTACTCTGATAAGTATTTAACATTCTTTCCATTCTTTAGCTCCACAGTAGTTATTTCTCTGTATGCAAACTCATCAGGATGAGTGCCTTCAAGCAACAACTGGAGCTCATTTCTTCTTTTTTCTTCAAGCTTCTTGTAGATCAACCCTTTCTTTACCATTTTGTTTTCTAGTAAAGTTTGTGAAGTCATCTTAGACTTGTAAGCTCTCTTGAAGTCATCAAGGATTTCCCACGGTGACACTATAATGGCCAGCGTTATCACAGCATCTACAATCTTCTTTACTTGGCCATTGTATCTACTTGGAATCTTCTTTTTATGAATTCTGTCACTTACTCTGGGGTTAGGCCAAATTCTCACTCTCTCTTTCTGATATTGAAATGTGAATCTGAGAGCATACAACCTCTGAGCATGTTTCTTCATAGCTTGTATGGATGAAGACTTAGGAAACTCTTTATCAATCATCCTTAACAGCTGCTCATCATGTTGTTTGTGTTGTTCTTCTTCTTCAAGTTTGACTTTTACCATTTGCCTTTGGATGTTAGGTGTGATTGTTGTTGGTTGACTTCTGGGCTCAGGCATCTTTATTTTAAGAACAATAGAGATTGGCAGACTATCATCCATATCATCTTCTTCTTCTTCCATCCTCAACACCCTTCTCTTCCTCTTGGATGCATCATTGGTACTGGTTTGAGTAGGTTTCTTGGGTAAAGGAATTGGTTTTGAGGGTTGTGAAGTTGGTTGTTTTGGTGTAGGAGATTGTGCAGGCTGCTCTAGCATCTTGGTTGTGAGTGAAGCTTTGGATAACTTTGCCATATCAGACCTTTTCCCAGCACCAGCTTCATCAAGAGCTTCTATGATCAATCCTTTGTTGAATACTTCAGAAGGACAAATTCTGGTGGTTATCTCCAAAATACTGTCTTCTTCCCAACTGCTTTGATATGAATCTTGTCATAGCTTCCAGCCTTTCCCTTTCTTTCTCACGCCAACTTGCCTATCTATGTTCAATCTCTTGAATCTCTAGCCTTTTGATTTCAGAGTCAAGTTTGGCTGTGTCAAAACCTTGTCTGAAGAGTTGATCAATGATCTTATCCATATATCTGCTATGTTGCTCATCAGCTTCTTTGATCAGTTCTTCTAACTTTTTCTCACCCTCAGTCTGTTCAACACTCTTCTTTCTCTTGTAGGTGATCAACTCCTTTTCTTTCTTCTCTTTTTCTTCTTCCTCTTCAACTCTCTTTCTTTTGTCTGCTTTCACTGACTTAGACTCCCCCTTTGGTTGCATTGGCTTCAGGGGTTTGAATGTCAGAAAGTCTCTTAGAAACAGCACTATCAACTAAGTTATGAAGATTTGAGGAAAGCCTCTCATCAATGGCTTGATTCACAATGTTAGTGATGATGAAAGTGATGAGAGGTAAGGAGGATTAAAAAGCAGCAACCATTTGCTCAGAGGGTTCTGTCCTTGAGAAATGGTGCATGAATCAGAGGCTGGTGGCATAGTTGTTTGGAGTGGCTCAGTGTTTGGGAGAAGTTCAGAAGAAACTGCCATCTGTGGGTGAATTTGGGCAGATGGACTTGATTCTTATGACATTTTGGCAAGCAGTTCTTGTAGTCTGCATACCTCAGTCTCAAGAATGGTGTTGTGGGCTAGAACATCAAAGAAAAAGCCTAGGTCATCATCAGTCTTTGCTGAATCATCTAACCTCCTGACTAAATCAGGATGAACATGTGCTGAGTGTAGATTAGTATTCACATGTGCCCCTATTTCTTGGAACTGGGGATTTCCTGCCTCAGGATTATGTCCTTCATTGGCAGTTGCCTCTGGTGAGGTCTTAGAGATGATACCACCTTCATCCTGTTCATGTGCTCAAACAGGAGAAGAGGCAGCCTCACCAGATATTCGAATCTCCTCCTCTACATAGGGAGATTGAACTCTGTAATCCCTATGTTGTGGGTTATCAGCCACATTATAATCCTCTCCCTCAACTGTTGAGGTTTTCCCAGTGGTAATAGGTTTCTGGGGAGGGTTAGAGGAATGTAGTTGAGTCAGCACTTGTTCAATAACCACAATTGGGCTTTGTAGGGGTGGCTTCAGTGGGAGATAAGTGTGAAGAGGATTGCACCTGAGGTGAATGGTGCTCTTAAATGGCAATCTTCTTAAGTGAGAGAGATTCTAGTAATGTGGTTTCCCCATTTTTGGTTGCATCAGGATCCTGTTGAGAGGATACCTGAGCGGTTTCAGCTGGTAGAGTCTTAGAAACTACAGGGGGATTACTACCCGTAGTGTCATCCTACCTTTGTGTTGCAGAAGCATCATCAGGGGACTCAACTCCCTGAGTAGCCTTTTTGGTTTGTTTGGATTGTGGTTTGGAGGGGACTTTGGATCTGGAGGATGAGGATGTGGGTTCCTTCAACTTGGGTTTTAGCAGTTTGGCAGCCCCTTTGAGTTGTGGGTCAGAGTTATGCCTGGAGTATACCTCAGGTAAAACTATCACAGCAGGGACTCCAAGGCCAACAGGGCCATCAGTTTTTAATTGATTTATGATTATGGCCATAAGAAACCTTGGATATAATATCCATCTGTTAGCCACAGGTTTAATTGCCAAATCTTTTAATTCCAAAAATATAATTTTAGAAATATTTAAGCTTTTGCGTTCAAGGAAAGAATACAATACCTGTTGCCACCTGGATGACATTTGATCCCATGAAGAGGATTTAGGGCCAAGAAAGACATTGATCATATGAAAATTAGGCGTTCAGCATCCTGGAAGTGCTTCTTCTGAATGGTTGTAGCACTTAGGTTGCCCTCATATCCATGGTTGATGAATGATAGATTAGTGGTGCCCATTAGGTATTTGGTGACAAAGGTTGCATCATTTAGATCTAGGGTTTGGCGAATGATAGCAGGAGTGACTACCACCTTCTTCTGGTTTACAAAAGACTGGAGAGTGATCGCGACATCATTCTCACCAGTATGGACAGTGACATTTGTCCAGAATTGGCGAAGGGTATCGGGATAGATGGTTGGATTCAGATGAAAAGCAGTTTGATACTGGGAATCAACCATTAGATCAATGGCAACATCAAACTTAGTCCAAAAGGCCGATTTTGTGAAGTAGGCAACACAGTTGTGACGTGGTTTGATTTGCATGGTCGCCATTAATGGAAGATGAACGTTTGGAAAACGACTTATGAAAAGTTTGAAGTTAGGGTTAGGTATTTATAGGTTATGAAACGGCTAAAAGAAAAAAACTGAAAGTTTTGGTGTTAGTCATCAGTTGTTTAGAAAATGACTGAAGACATGGTTTTAACTTTCAGATGTTGTAAACAACTGAAGACTTGATGTTAATCATCAGTAGTTTGAAAATACTGAAGACTTGGTTTTGGCTTCAGTTGTTTTGAAATGAAACAGCAGTTGTTTGAAACAATTGAAGAGTAAAATTGCTCATTAGTTGTTGTTGTCAATTCACAGATCTCAGTTGTTTCATTTGACCTTAACACTTACTCAGCAGATTATCTGATTTTCAGATGTTTCATTGGTCATCAGTACTTATCTGTTAGAACATACATCAGTAGTTGTAACCACATCAGTAGTTGTAACTACATCAACACTTTTCCACAAATAAAGTACTTCAGTACTTTTAAGTAATTTAGTCTTCAGTAGTTATGAAAACTGCTGAAGATAAAATAACTTATCAATACTTATTTTTGACAGCCGTATACTAATGCTCATCAGTACTTGTGAACTGAGATCATCAGTAGTTGTCAAATCATTCAAGCTGCAGCATACCAAGCCTTAGCACAAGATTTTGGAAAGTTGCACTGTCCAAAGGCTTAGTAAATATATCTGCAAGCACATTAGCACTAGGAACAAACTTTGGATCAATTAGACCTTTTTCATAACAATCCCTGATAAAATGATATCTGATCTCAATATGTTTGGTCCTAGAATGCTGGACAAGATTCTTAACAATACAAAGAGTTGAAGCACTGTCCATCAGTAAAGGAGTCTTAGTCTCTGTAATGTCATAATCTAGTAATTGATTCTGAAGCCAGAGTACCTGAGATGTACAAATTGCAGTAGCAATGTACTCTGTTTCAGCAGTGGATGTAGCAACTGAAGTTTGTTTCTCACTCTGCCAAGAAACTAAACAATTGCCTAGAAATTGGCATCCACCAGAGGTTGATTTTCTGGTTAATTTACACCCTGCATAGTCACTATCAAAGAAAGCAACTAATTTTCAAGAGTGCCCAGTGGAATACCAAAGTCTAGAGATTGAGTTCCTTGAAAATATCTAAAGATCCTTTTGACTGCAATGATATGGGATACTTTAGGTGCAGCCTGAAATCTAGCACAGATACAAGTTGCAAACATAATGTCTGGTCTAGAAGCTATAAGGTACATCAAGGAACCAATCATACATCTGTATAGAGTTTCATCAACAACTTTACCTTTCTAATCAGCATACAGTTGTGTGGTGCTGCACATGGGAGTAGAACAGGGCTTACAGTTTTGTAAATCAAACTTTTTCAACAAATCCTTTGTATATTTTGACTGATAAATGAAAGTTCCATCAGCCATTGTTTGATTTGCAAACCCAGAAAGAACTATAATTCTCCCATGGCACTCATTTCAAACTTTTGTTGCATCAACTTAGTAAAGGCATCACACAACTGTGGATCAGAGGATGCAAAAATAATATCATCTACATAAGTTTGAACAAGGAGCTTATGCAGGCCTACTTTCTTAATGAACAAAGTTTTATCTATGGAGCCTCTAGTGAAATTGTTTTGAAGAAGAAAGTTAGACAGTGTTTCATACTAGGCTATGGGAGCTTGTTTTAACCCATAAAGAGCCTTATCAAGCTTATATGCCCAATCTGGATGTTTATGATCTTCAAAACCTGGTGGTTGACACACATAAACTTCTTCTTTTATTTTACCATATAAGAATGCACTTTTGACATCCATTTGATAAACTTTAAGATTATGGAAGTAGCATAATCTAAGAACAATCTGATTGCCTCCAGTCTGGCTACAAGGGCAAAGGTTTCATCATAATCAATACCTTCTTCTTGTGAAAACCCCTGTACAACCAGTCTGGCCTTGTTCTTGAAAATTTGACCTTTTTCATTAGTTTTATTCCTAAACACCCATTTAGTGCCTAGTGCACACTTACCTTGGGGTAGAGGAACCAGTTCCCACACTTGCTGCTTTTGAAATTGAAGAAGCTCAAGTTGCATGGCTTCAACCCATCCATTGTCTCTTAATGCAATATGATAGTTCTTTGGCTCTTGTTGACTGGTGAAGAGAGCATAAAAGCAGAAATTGGACAATTGACTTCTAGTTGAAACACCAGCATTGATGTCACGAATGATCTCAGACATGGGGTGATTCTTCAGTTCTTGGTACTCAATAAGATCTGTGCAAGTGTTTGTACGTGATTCAGTAGCAATAGATGTTGATCCAGACTCTTGAAACCTAGAATGAGATGGCAATTCAAATGAAGAAGAGGAATCAGGGATCTTATCAGTATTTGTTGTGGATGGAACAGCTGAAGCTACACGAATATCAAGGTTAGTAGACTCAGGTAGGTGATCACTAAACCTTGCAATTGTACCATCAGATGGATGACTAGTTGCACGAGATGATAGATTCATAGAATCTGCAACAGCTGGAGGCTGATAAGGAACATATTGCAGTATGTCCAAGTCAAATAACTCCATAGGGTTTTGTGGGATTTTCCCCTTTGGGGATTCATTAAACTTTACATGCAAGGTTTCTTCAACTATCTTTGTTCTGTAATTAAAAACTCTGTATGCCTTGCAAGTAGATGAATACCCAACAAAGTACCCTGCATCCACCTTTGATTCAAACTTTTGAAGTGGATCCATTGTGTTAAGTATATAACAGGGACACCAAAATGCTCTAAAGAAGGAAATCAGAGGGGCCAAATGATGTAACACTTCATAAGGAGTCTTCATCAATCTCTGATTTACTAACACTCTATTTTGCACATAGCAAGCTGTGTTGACAGCTTCAGCCCAAAAGGTTAGTGGCAAACCAGAATCAGCCAACATTGACCTTGCGGCTTCAATAAGGGTCCTGTTCTTTCTCTCCACCACTCCATTTTGTTCAGGAGTTCTTGGAATGCTATACTGCCTCTTGATTCCCTTAGAGAAATAGAATTCATCAAGTGTGTGGTTTCTAAATTCTGTGCCATTATCACTCCTCACACACTTGACTGGAAGGGAGTACTGCTTTTCAACATACAACACAAAGTAGATGATGATTTGACCAGCCTCATCTTTTGAATGTAAGAAGAAGGTCCATACAAATCTGGAATAATCATTCACAATTACTAGACAGTATTTTTTCTTTGCCATGCTCGTCACTCTTACTGGACCAAAAAGATCCATATGCAGTAATTGCAAGCAAGCATTGGACTTTTGTTCTTCTATTGGAGGGGATGATACTTTGTGTTGCTTTCCTTTTAAACAACCAGAACAGTTCTCATCACATTTGAACTCCTTTAATGGCAGACCTCTCACTAAACCATGATGGATAAGCTGGTTCATGTTTTTAAGATTCACATGACCAAGCCTTCTGTGCCATAGTTTAGATTCCTAAGGAGAGGCCTTGGAGAACAGACATGGATGGCCTTTTAGATCAATTTTCTTTGATAAGTCTAAGGCATATACTATTCCAATCCTGTTGGCCTTCAGGAGATTATATTCATCCAATATCTTGTCAATCATTCTCAAAACATTGGAAGACAGAATCTGACAGTTCTGACTGGTCAAAAGTGCAACATGCCCTTTATCACACATTTGACTGACACTCAACAAGTTGTACTTGAGATTCTCCACATAGTTAACATCATCAAATCTTATCTCACCATTTGACACAAAGCCTTTGCCGATGATGTAACCCTTAGCATCATTACCAAGAGATACAAATCCCTTCTTTCCTTGAGAGTAGTCATGAAGAAGAGAACTGCTCCCTGTCATATGCATAGATCCTCAACTGTCCACATACCAGATGCTTCTATGGCATGCTGAAGAACCCTGTGATGATGATGCATTTAAGCATGAACCATCAGTAGACTCCAAGGACATAAGAGCAAGATTTCCAAAAGGATTTTTACCACCATGTTGACCAACACCAGAAAACACTTGTTCAGAATAACCAAAAAGATCATCTGGTATGCTACTCCAGTCAACAACTCCAGGTGTGAAAAAGCTTTGATGTGATTGAGATTGAGATTGTTGATTTGATTGAGATGGTTGAGGCTCAGGTAGGGCATGTGGTTGTTGAGCTATGGGTACAGGAACCTGTCTGGACTGAGGCATGTAAAAACAAGGATAAGGATATGGCATTTGACCTTGAGGGAAAAAATATGCAGGAGATGATTGAATTTGTGAATGATGACCATAGCTGGTAGAGTGTTGCCCTTTGTTTTGTGAGCTATTTCATAGAAAGGTCACAAAGGGTGCAAAAGAGTTAGATCCAGATGATCTACACTCTCTTGCAAAATGTTCAAGTCTATGGCACTTGTGACATCTTAACCTGCTCTTGTCAAAAGCAACTTTGGTTTTTCTAGAGAGACCAGGAAATTTTCTACCTGTCCTTTTGTAAAATTTTTGAGATCTGATATTGATTAATGCCATTTGACTCAAAATATCCATCAAAAAGCTCAAATTATCACTACTACACCCTGAATTACTATCAACACCAACAAAAGCAGGATCTCCACTGTTTGAAGAGAAATCTATATGCTCATCATAAGAACTTTCTGGTGCAGCATATTTTGACTCATGACCGACCAGAGCAGTATTCCCTGGTACAAAATCATCAATGAGCTTCCCAGATGAAGCCAGTTTCCTTTTCTGTTCTATCTTTCTTTCAAATGTTAATAGTTTCCCATGAAGTTAGGTGAGAGATAGATTGTCCAGATTTGCGTTGGAGCGTAGAACAATAGTATATGTGTCCCATCTCTCAGGCAAGGATCTGCGGAATCTCTTGTTCATCTGACTGTTTGTATATTCATGTTTAACCATTTTCAGCTCAGATATCAAACAAGAAAATCGCTCAAATTGTTGAGTCAGTGACTCACCCTTTCTATGAGAGAATGTCTCATATTGTTGGGCAAGGATCTCTCTTTTGTTTGCTAAGACCTCATCAGTTCCTCCAAATTGTTCTTTCAGAGCAACCTAGAGGTCATGAGTAGTTTCATGATGCATAAGTCCACAATAGATTTCATTAGGCAGTGCCATGGCTAGAATTCCATGGGCTTTAGCATCAATTTCAAACAGTTTTAGATGTTCATCTGAGTATTGCTCTTCCTTCTTTGGAACCATCTCATTGGTTTCCGGATTACTCACCATAGGCTTATATGGTCCATGAACCACAGATTTCCAACAACCTGAACTGTTGACAGACAGGTGATGGAGCATTCGGCGTTGCCATATGTTATACTCACTCCTAACAAGCATCGGAGGCTTGGTTGAGGAGCCAGTACTGTGAGGATCATTGATTGATGTAGCCATTTTCACCAATTCAAACAGGTTCAATGAGATTTTAATAGATCTAGCTCAAAAACTCAACAACATAGTTTGAAACAAGACGAATATCAAATTAATTCACCGGAAGCAACAAAAAATCAAACTCTATAACCAATTCTAGCAAATTTGCTAATTTGATCAAACTTATTCAATGATCAATTGTTAAATCGATCAATGATTAACCTGCTCTGATACCATTTGAAAGGATCGGGATCTAGTTTGATCAATTAGATTAAGATTTGCAGCGGAATAGCATAAGAATTAGACGAAATTTATGCAAGAATAATATGGATATTCAATCAAACAGTGACGGTTATAGAGAGAGAAAGTTTTCTGCAAAGAGAATGTTTTCATTCACGCACATGCTTCGGTTACAAAGAAATTAGGTCAACATTCCTTTTATAAAGGAATGTGACATAAACTGACGTCACTTGATAATGACAGCTAACTGATTTATACAAACAACTGAAAGTAAACTAAAGTACTGAAGATGTCCACAACAACTGAGGACACCTTCACAAAAAGTTAAGTACAAGCTATCATTACAACTACTGAAGTTATAACATCTGAAGTGTAAGAACTTCAGATGTTTTACATAATATAAAACTACTGATTACAAACTACTGAAAAGTAAACCATCACAACTACTGAAAAGTAAACCATCACAACTACTGAAGAGAACTACTTCAGCTGTTGTGACAACTTCTGAGAACTTGGTGTTCAGACTTTGTCTTCAGCAGTTGTCTTCAGGCTTTGTCTTTAGGCTTTGTCTTCAGGTTTTGTCTTCAGGTTTTGTCTTCAGGCTTTGTCTTCAGGCTTTGTCTTCAGGCTTTGTCTTCAGGCTTTGTCTTCAGGCTTTGTCTTCAGGCTTTGTCTTCAGGCTTTGTCTTCAGGCTTTGTCTTCAGGCTTTGTCTTCAGGCTTTGTCTTCAGGCTTTGTCTTCAGGCTTTGTCTTCAGGCTTTGTCTTCAGGCTTTGTCTTGAGGCTTTGTCTTGAGGCTTTGTCTTGAGGCTTCGTCTTCAGGCTTTGTCTTCAGGCTTTGTCTTCAGCCTTTGTCTTCAGACTTTGTCTTTAGACTTTGTCTTCAGACTTTGTATTCAGACTTTGTATTCAGACTTTGTCTTCAGCAGCTGTCTTCAGACTTGGTCTTCAGACTTGGTCTTCAGACTTCATCTTCAGACTTCATCTTCAGACTTTGTCTTTAGCTGTTGTAGACCACTTTAGTTGTTTTGATGTCTGTGGGACTTAAAGGTTTTTCTGATCTGGCTCATTGGTTCTTTTGGTCCAACATAGCGTTTTTCCAAGGCTATCCAAAGTTTCTTAGCCTATTTATTCTCAAAGAATTGATGAAATATATCCTTCGGCATAGACTGAGATAACAGGGTGTACACTTTCTTCTCTGCATTGTAATTTACATTCTGCGTGTCATTCATCCCTCCCAAAGTCAGTTTCACTCCATCAGCCCTTACTGGCATGTGATACCCTATCTCGATTGATTCCCAAAGGTTGGGATCAACTCCATTTAAGTAAATCTCAAAACATTGCTTCCATCGAGGGTAATCATCTAACGTTATTAGCTTAGGGGGTTTATTGTGATTCCCTGTCTTATTTTCTAGAAGTAAGAGGTTCTGGATTCGTGTGTCTCTCCCTGTAGTAAAGGCTGAGTATTGCTCTTTCATTTAGTTAACTTTAAAATTTTTGAAGTCAAATACTTTTCTTATGCGAATGGACCACTCGTGTGATTGAACTTATGCGATTGGGTCAACCGTGCGAATGGAGTATGCGAATGAATTCAATCATGCGATTGGATTCAGTCCTGTGGAAGGAGAGTGCGGTTGGAGTCTATGCAAATGAAGCTGGTCAGTTGTGCGAATGAACAAGACGACTGAGTTCAATCGTGCGTATGGAGGGTGCGAATGAGTTCAGTCGTTTGATTGAGTCAATCGTGCGACTGAAGGTTGCCGTTTTTGCAAAAAACGAATGTTTTGAACACTTTGACGCAAACACACGAATTTCTTATGAACCCTAATTGCCGTATGACGAAAAACATTAACTTTATGACCAGAAGACTTCAAAAACACTTTTTTGACACAAAAAGATTGAATTTTTGAGTGAAAAACATGATTTTAGGCCAAAATTGATTGAATCACACGTAAATCTAGAGCGAAAGCTCTAATACCACTTGTTAGTACCGTGCACGGATGGAGTACTAACTGATTTACGGTGTATACCGGCTCAAATAGTGCGGAATCCTATTTGATTGGCGATCCAATCAGTGAGAACGCATGTAGAATCGATCTTAGAATGAATCTAAATGTTAAGAACAATTGTAATATGAATTTGTGCAATTTATGAACTTAGAACAGGGTCTCTAAGGTCTCCGGACGGCTAGGGTACGAGTAGGAGTCGAAATATTGAAGGTGTTATGTCTTTCCACGAATTAAGTGGTATTTATAGGTTAGGGTTAGTCAATCGTACGACTGGACCATTAGCATGGTTCAGTCGTGCGACTAAAGCATGCGACTGAGTCAATCACATGACTGAAGGTTTAGTCGTGCGACTGAGTCATCCGTATGTCCATTCGCATGAAAACTTCATACGACTAAGTTTGAATATGTTTCTCAATCATTACTTGACTAAGATCTATTCAAACAACCACAAACCTATATAGTTGGTTCAATATGCGTTAATAAATAATAAACATTGAAACATACACTGAAACATTTAACATTAAGATTATCAATCACATATTCTGTTTCATTCAACTCATACATTTCATTTATTTTGGGAAATGACAGACATATTACATTAAGATCGTAAACTAGGTACATATGTATCAACACATATCTTGATACATTTTTGTTTCACCCTAAATGGATCATACATGCCAATTCAATAGGTGAGTTAATGGTTGTTTTGCTGGAATCCCATAAGTCCAAGAAGAAATGCGGATGAAGATCTTGCACAAAGAAAAACCAAGTACGGTCTTTCGCATTTGTCAATGCGGAAGACATAAAACAAATACAGACGAGTATTGCGGAAGACCAATTAGTAATACAGACAAGACTTTTTCATCTGCATTTGCCAATGCGGATGACTGGACAAATGCGTAGAAGTATTTGTTCATCCTCATTAACCAATGCGGATGACCAACATACTAAGGCGGATGATCAAGTGAAGAAATGTTGATCAAGTCATCTCATCCGCATTTGCCAATGCGGATGAACAAGTAGAGATGCGGATCAAGACTTAGACTAGTTCTGATGTAATAGGTGAGGGGTAGTTTAGTCATTTTGTAAAGGCATCTTGTCTGCCTATAAATAGAATAGATAACCTCGTACATGAGGTGACACAATTTCAGACAATCAGAATATTTGTATTCTCTACGTGTATTATTACTCTTCTTTGTAATCAATCACCTTTATAAATATATACAAAAGCATTTATGAGTATTTTCTTCTGTATTGAATGTTTCTTGATTGTTTGATTCCGCCATTTAATCATTAACTCAGTCACCATATTTGATCCTTAGTGAGAATCTCAATCTCACTAACCTAGTCAATTGGTATCAGAGCTTTGGCTTTCGGTTCTTGTTCAGATCTACCCAAGACCTGAATAGAATTCGATTGATCTGGTGATTGAGTTACTAATAGAGTATTCCATCATCTTTGATTAGTAAGCAGCAGAAAATACTCCTGTCAACAAGTTCTTACCGAAACATTCACATAAACTAGTTACTACTCAAGCGATATTTGTCAAGAACTTAGCTGAAATCAACAACAAGAAACTCATTAAAGTAATAGATTGGATTCTGAAATCTGTTGGACTATTTGGACAAGTTGGAATAATCAATCTTAAAATTCATCTAATCGGTAATTAAAACAAGTCAAAAACTACCTATTAAAATGGATTCTAACAGTATCTTAGAACTTGGTCATACACCTAAACCTCCTATGCTTAAACACAATTCTGAGTTTAAACAGTGGAAAATTATGTTTAGGAATTACATCACAGGTGTAGATCTTGATTTCTGGATCTTAATATGCAAGGGACCACACATCCCTATCACTCTGTGTGCAGATCAAGCTGCAATTTACAAAACTGCAAGGATACCCATTGAAGATCTAACTCTTGCTGATGAAGATTATAAGAAAATCAAGATTGATCTGAAAGCTTACTCTATCCTAACTCAAGTACTCAAGATGGATGTGCTAAAAAGATTGGAGAAGTATGGTATTGCAAAAGCTGTGTGGGATGCACTGAAAATTATGTGTGAAGGAAGCAGTGAGGTAGCAGAAATTAACAAGGATAAGCTTGTTAATCAGTATGAAACATTTCATCACACCAAGGGGGAGTCCATATCCAAACAACTGCATAGATTTGTACAGTTAATAAATGACTTAGAAATCATGGGAGTCACTTACAAGATCAAGGAATTAAACAAGAAAATGCTACACAGCCTCCCAAAAAGTTGGAAACAGAATGTAACAATGCTGAAAAATACTCTTGATCTCGAGAGTACTACTTTGGATATCATAATAGCCAAAATAAAAGCATTGGAACTTGATGAAAGAAGTAGAAATCTTGAGGGACCAAGAGCGATTGAGGCTTACAAATTTCCATCAGAATCTCATTCTATGGAAAATGCATCATTCTATGGAAAATGCATTCATTACTGAGGAGGATGATTTCATCTTATCAAGAGATCAACTGAACAACACAGGGTTCATTGCAACTCCACCAACCAATCATCCATCAACATCATCTCAAGCATCCAGAGTCACTGCTGCTCCTGCAACCACTATTGAAGACATAAGATCAGAAGAACAAAAGACAACTTACAATGCCTTTATGGCAAGTTTTGAAGCATACTTAAGAGGAAGACTCACTTCTGCTCATCTGATCTAAGAAGATCTAGAGGAAATGGATCCAGATAATATGGAAGAAATGGATCTGCAATGGCAAATGGCCATGATTGCCATGAGAGCAAAGAAATTCTTTAGAAAAGGTAGAAACCTCATCCTTAATAAGAATACAAAACTTGAATATGCTAGATCCAAAGTGAAATGCTTCAACTATGGCATGGCTGGCCACTTCTCCAGAGAATGCAATGCCTCCAAGAGAAACAACTTTCAAAGGAACTCTCAATGCCAGTCATCCTCACAATCTAACTCAAGCTCTCACTCCAACAATCAACAGCAGCAGTATCATCATCCACAACAACATCAATCATTTCAAAATCCACCTTAACTGACAAACCAAGCTCATGGAGGCAATCAGTCATCTGACAATGCTCTGGTGATAAGGCAAGATAGGGTATGTGACTGGAGCATGTATGTAGAGGAAGTCAAGCCTCAATTTCAAAATCATGCACTTATTGCTCACATCAACGATGGTCCATCTCCAATGCCTACTGAGGTAAAATCTAACCTTTGTAGTGAAAAATGTATTTAAGGTTATAGAGAGCATAACCATAAACTGGCTGATAAAATTAAAAAGAAAAGGTGAAGTCAGAGATGATGAAAAGAGAGATAAAAAGCTTTGAAAATCAAAATTAAATCTCTTATCTCTAACAATGAAAACTACATGGTGAAAAGTACACTCTTGCAGCTGAGAATGAGCTACTTACTGAAAAGTTAGCTCAATCTAAGGCTGAACATGCACTGACTGAAGTGAAACTTGAAAAGTTTCAAATGTTTTTAGTCAAGCTGCAAGAGATGCTTGACTCTCAAAAGGATCCAATGGACATGTCGGGGATTAGGTATAATTCATGTCATCCACCATACAATGACAACTACATTGTCATGCCTGAATCTGTCTCACTCATTGAGGAAATTAAAACTAAAATTATGGAACCAAAATCTATAGTAAAACAAAGACCAATCCTCCAAAGAAACCTAATGTTATATTGAAACAAATGAGGATAAAATGAAGTTAGGTCACCCAATCAAAATAAAGAGTGCTTAGACAAGTCAGTGACTGTCATGAAACCCACAAGCCTCATAAAAGCAATTGTTCCTTTCATAAAATTCATACCTTCTGTTATAAAAGGTAAAAAGAAGTATGTGAAATCAGTGAGACCCACTGCTGAGAGCACTTCTGATAATAAGATCATATGTCCAAATAATTCAAGCAAATCAGAAAAGGTTTCACTGAAAAAGATACAAAAAGGATCACTGAGTTCAACACATAAAGCTCTATCAGACCCTCAGTCTTCAAAACTAAGACAGGGAGTTGGGTTTGATATTTGCAACAAGGAACACATTGACCAGTTTGAGAAAGAGATAAGAAATAGGTTGAAGAAATAAAAACATCTGAGAAAATCAAACAAATGTAGTGTTATGAAGCAAACTACAAAAAGGGCTGATTTTGATTCATCCCCTAAGCAACAGAAAATGGCTCAACAGCAAATGAGAAAATCAGCTGAGGCACACAAATCAAAATCTGATTCAAGCAACAAACAAATGTATTGTGACATTTGTGATATGTTCAATCACAAGACATAAAAGTGCTTTTATAATCAATACTGCTCTATCTGTGATATGAATAACCATTCAACCAAAAATTGTTATTTCAACAAATATTGTTCAGTCTGTGATATGAACATTCACAATACATCTGATTGTTACTTCAATTAGAAGGTATTGAGAATTCCCCAAAATAAACCCATCTCAACAACATCATCAGGCAAAACTCAAGTCAGGAGTCATTTGTATAACGATCAATCTAGAATATCTGGATCACTCAATGACATGAGTAAAACAAAAGAAAAATGGAAAAGTCAAAGAAACAACCATTTCATCAATCAAAAGTCTGACTTTTCAAAACCCCAAATGATCTTTGAAAATCAAAAACGATTTAAATTTCTTCAAAAGAACAGGAGCAAAGGTTTTACTACTCATCTGACTCTTCTGTTGATGTTGATGAGAAGACTCCAGCAAGATATCATAAGAAATCTCCCAGATCTCCTCTAAATAGATCACAAATTAGAGGAAAGTATTAAGAAGTCACCATAATAGATAGAAACAGGAAACCCAAGACCACCATGGCTTGGGTTCCATATTCTAACTAGTTCTGTTATGCTTGTAGGGTCATTCATAGGTCCAACAGCTTATGGTACATGGACAATGGATGCTCCCGACACATGACTGGAGATCGTTCCCTCATTCATGACTTCAAGCACATACAACGAACTACGATGGCATTTGGTGGAGATTCACAAGGTGGTAGAATTACATGTGAAGGATTTGTGATAAACGGGATGCTGAGCATTGACAGAGTGAACTACTGTGAACAACTGAACTTCAATCTGCTAAGCGTGTCTCGGATCTGTGACAAGAAATATTCCACTCACTTTACACACACTCATTGCTATATTCTAAAACCTGGATTTCAGATCTCTGAAGAATAGGTTGTCCTAAAGACCCCAAGGAAGAATAATACTTATGTTTTAAACCCGTCTTCTGTATCACCTAAAGAAGAAACATGTCTTTTGTCAAATGCATAATTTGATGAGTCACAGCTTTGGCACAGAGGTTTGGGGCACACCAACTTTAAAAACATGAATACATTGGTCAAAGGAACCATGTCATTGGTCTTCCACAAAACAAAGTTCACTTTGTTGATCACTGTTCAGCGTGCCTCAAAGGAAAACAACACAAATCTTCTTATAAATCCAAGCTGGTGCACACAAACAATACTCCATTGAAGCTACTCCATATGGATCTGTTTGGACCAATTCATGTCATGAGTATTGGAAAGAAATAGATTCACATGGGTGTTCTTCTTACTTCATAAAAATGAGGCATCCAAGATAATTCAAAACTTTATCACACAAATTGAAAATCAACTTGATCTTAAGGTCAAAACAATTAGAAATGATAATGGAACTGAATTCAAAAATGAAGACATGAGTTCTTTTTGTACAACCAAAGGCATTGCTCATCAATTCAGTGCAGCTAGAACTCCTCAATAAAATGGGGTAGCTGAAAGGAGAAATAGAACACTGATTGAAGCAGCAAGAATGATGCTAGCTGATGCTAAGCTGCCAATAACCTTTTGGGCAGAGGCAGTTAACATATCGTGCTTTGTACAAAACCGAACTCTAATTGTAAAATAAAGCAACATGACTCCATATGAA
>CM046453.1:42512098-42554083 GCA_025506515.1 Flaveria trinervia | reverse complement strand
GATGCTCCCGACACATGACTGGAGATCGTTCCCTCATTCATGACTTCAAGCACATACAACGAACTACGATGGCATTGGTGGAGATTCACAAGGTGGTAGAATTACATGTGAAGGATTTGTGATAAACGGGATGCTGAGCATTGACAGAGTGAACTACTGTGAACAACTGAACTTCAATCTGCTAAGCGTGTCTCGGATCTGTGACAAGAAATATTCCACTCACTTTACACACACTCATTGCTATATTCTAAAACCTGGATTTCAGATCTCTGAAGAATAGGTTGTCCTAAAGACCCCAAGGAAGAATAATACTTATGTTTTAAACCCGTCTTCTGTATCACCTAAAGAAGAAACATGTCTTTTGTCAAATGCATAATTTGATGAGTCACAGCTTTGGCACAGAGGTTTGGGGCACACCAACTTTAAAAACATGAATACATTGGTCAAAGGAAACCATGTCATTGGTCTTCCACAAAACAAAGTTCACTTTGTTGATCACTGTTCAGCGTGCCTCAAAGGAAAACAACACAAATCTTCTTATAAATCCAAGCTGGTGCACACAAACAATACTCCATTGAAGCTACTCCATATGGATCTGTTTGGACCAATTCATGTCATGAGTATTGGAAAAAATAGATTCACATGGGTGTTCTTCTTACTTCATAAAAATGAGGCATCCAAGATAATTCAAAACTTTATCACACAAATTGAAAATCAACTTGATCTTAAGGTCAAAACAATTAGAAATGATAATGGAACTGAATTCAAAAATGAAGACATGAGTTCTTTTTGTACAACCAAAGGCATTGCTCATCAATTCAGTGCAGCTAGAACTCCTCAATAAAATGGGGTAGCTGAAAGGAGAAATAGAACACTGATTGAAGCAGCAAGAATGATGCTAGCTGATGCTAAGCTGCCAATAACCTTTTGGGCAGAGGCAGTTAACATATCGTGCTTTGTACAAAACCGAACTCTAATTGTAAAATAAAGCAACATGACTCCATATGAACTGCTTTTTCATAGAAAACCATTCATTGGATTTCTTAAATCATTTGGTAGTCCTATCAGACAACCATCACTAAATCAGAGTGTTTCAATTGAAGGAGGTCCAAGTTTGTTGCCATCACACTTAGATGACCTTTCAACTGAGATCAGAAATCAGAAACAAGCCACTCCTCCATCTGAAACACAAAGAACATCAAATGATGAAAGTAATCACAGTGCTACTAAAGCAGGAACTGAAACGGAGTCTAACAAGCTTCATAATTTAACAACAGTATAAGATGAAGGTGCCTCTGACCACAATGACTTGAATGTCTCTAATCTTGATGTAACTATTGCTGGTGACTCCATTCCAACCACCAGAATACACAAGAATCATCCAGTTAAAACCATTATTGGTGATCTTAATGAGAGGGTGACAAGAAGCAAGTATGGTATAGCAAACATTTGTTTGTTCTCATGCTTTCTCTGTCAAACAGTACCTAAAAATATCAAAGAGGCTCTTCAAGACAATAGCTGGATTGAAGCAATGCAGGAAGAATTTCTCCAATTCAAGAAGCAAGAAATATGGCAACTGGTAGATCTCCCGAAGGACAATATCCTATCAGTACCAGATGGCTATACAGAAACAAGACTGATGATAAAGGGATTGTCATCAGAAACAAAGCGAGATTAGGGGCACAGGGATACACTCAAGAAGAAGGAATTGACTATGACAAAGTGTTTGCACCTGTGGCCAGATTAGAAGCAATCATAATCTTTCTAGCATATTCTACATCCATAAAATTTAATGTTTATCAAATGGATGTGAAGTTTGCCTTTTTGTATGAAAAGATTGCTGAAGAGGTCTATGTGAGTCAACCACCAGGATTTGAAGATCCAGATTTCCCTCTTAGAGTCTATAAGCTTGACAAAGCTCTGTATGGTCTTCACCAAGCACCAAGAAAGTGGTATGAGAATCTGTCATCTTTTCTCCTTGAACATGGATACGAAAGAGGAAAGATTGATTAGACTCTTTTCAAAAGAAGAAGAGGAAAAGATATGCTGTTAGTCCAGATTTATATGGATGACATCATTTTTGGCTCAACAAACAAGCAACTTTGCAAAGAATTTGAAGACCTTATGCATTCAAAATTCCAAATGAGTGTTATGGGGGAACTCACTTTCTTTCTAGGGCTACAAGTCCAACAGACAGGAGATGGAATCTGTTGGGTTTGCTAGAACATAAAATCAATGTTTAACCACATAAACTTTCTGAAAAACGCAGCGGAGTACAACTTAATAAAACCCATTTTATAAGCTGAAAATAATGTCTTTAGTGACCATTTTAGATGAAAAACAAACCCAAAGAAAAGGATCACAATATGTGAATGATCAAGCTATGAAAATGTACTAAAACTACATAAAATCACAGCCACAATGAGCTATGATTCTACCTCTTTGAGCAGCAAGAAACGACCAAGGAGAGGGCTGTTGTAAGCTTCAAAACGTCCAAGAAAGTGCTGAATGAGGGCTGATTAATGGCCAAGACTTCAAGCTAGAAGTCCTCAAAGTCTATACCCACAAGCCTTCAAGCAAACACCTTAGTTGCTAGGATTTTGGTCACCAAAACTTCAAGAAGAAGCTGCTATATCACCTTCAAAACCGTGAGTTTGGAGAAGAAGGAAGAGAGAGTTTTTCTTGGAGTTTAGTTGCATGTGTGTGTGTCAAGATAGCTGGTCCAAGAAAGCATTCAAAGACACTTAATGTGTTGTGTCTAATCAACAAAATTGGTCCAATGACCAACAAGGGGGGGCGGCCGAAATTAGGATGAAAAAAAAAGAGGTTTCCCCCCTTTTTTTTAGACACAATCACATGTTAAATGGTCTTATAATTTGTCCCTCTTAGAAAATGTATACAACTAACCCATTAATTGTATAACATATATAGCCATTATTAATTTGTAATGTCATCTAAAAACATTACAAATAATATCATTACAAATATCCTAATAAAATTGTTCCATGTCATATGCAACTTATTTAGAAAACCCATTTTCAATTGGTGTTAATATTTTATTGCATGATCATATCATCAATAAATATTATTTGGTATTTGCTAAGCTTGTTATTGGGTATAACCCGACTTGGATCATAACGTACTAACCACATCAATATTCTAAGTGTCTTGGGCACATCGAATCCTACAATCTCCCACTTGCCCAAGATTCATAGAAGATTGATGCAAGCAGTAAATACCGCCTAACAACGGTTTACTACCCTTAATACGCATGACTTATAGCCATTCAATAACATCATCCCTTTCAAGTGCCCTACTTGAAATGATTTAGGTGAATAATCATTTATCCTTTTGTTACAGATGTCATGTTAAATCCAGGACACAGAATGATCATACCTTGTTGATTTAACTTAATGAGGCCTTAGACATCTAACTCTCAACGAATAAGAGGAACAATTCCATCTTGACTACATACGTTTCACAAACACCTCGTGTTATACGTGGACATATCCTTATGTACTGTCCACTATTTCAGGACAGTGAAGAATATGCTCAAGGTATAATACTTGGTGAACATCAAAACCCAATATGTATCTCAGGTCGGAGGATACCAAATGATATTCGCCTTTACTCAAATTTATTTATGATCAATCAATAAGATTCCATGTAGTAAAATTTGAGATGCGGGTTAGTCCAATATTTGTAACCCACAAATATCTATGAACTTGGTAGCAACCCATTGCTCTATATTCATCCTTATGAATATCAACCAATCCAAGTTCATAATAGTCTTACCTTCAAACTTGTTCCCACAAGTATGAACGACTACGGACATTAGAGTAAACATTTTACTCATGGATTAACATGCTAAATGGAATATTATTTGAAACATTATACCAAATAATTTTATTCAAATAATAGAAAGTTCCATATATTCAAATACTAAATTTACAGATCAAAACCACTCACTAGAATATCGAAGTCCCATGGCATAAGTATGACCTTCATGCTTTGCCTTTTCAAGGAGCTTCGTGAGGGGATCCGCAACGTTTTGATCCGTGTGAACTTTGCGAATACATATCTTTCCCTTTTCAGCTTCATCTCGTATGTAGTTGAATCTCCGCTCAATGTGCCTAGTCTTTTGATGAGCACGGGGTTCCTTGATTGTGCAATCGCACCCTCGTTATCACAAAAGATCTCTAGGGGGTCCTGAATGGAAGGGACAACCCCTAGATGAGCAATGAATTTCTTCAACCATGCAACTTCTTGAGCTGCCAATGAGGCGGCGACATATTCTGATTCTGTAGTTGATAGAGCCACCACATCCTGCTTGGAGCTCTTCCAAGAGAGCGCTCCTCCATTCAGGATGAAGATGTATCCCGATTGTGACCGAGAATCATCACGATCGGTTTGGAAACTCGCATCCGTGTAACCTTTTACAACGAGTTCCTCGTCACCAGATCCATAGATTAGGAACATATCCCTTGTCCTCCTTAGGTACTTAAGTATGTTCTTAACAACCATCCAATGACTGTTTCCAGGATTCTGCTGGTAAGGCTTGTCATGCTTAAGGCGTATGACACATCCGGTCGAGTGCATATCATTGCATACATGATGGATCCTATAGCAGATGCGTATGGGATTGCCTTCATGCTATCTTGCTCATCTTTTGAGCTTGGACATTGAGTCGTACTCAATATCGTTCCTCTTTGAATAGGTACGGTACCTTTCTTAGAGTTTTCCATCTTGAACCTTTTCAAGATTTTATCAATGTATGCACTTTGATTCAAACCAATCAACCGCCTTGATCTATCCCTATAGATCTTTATTCCCAGAATATAGGCGGCTTCACCAGATCCTTGATGGAAAAACAACTTCCAAGCCAGGTTTTTACACCTTCCAAGGTTGGAATGTCATTTCCAAATAGTAGTATGTCATCAACATACAATACTAGGAAAGTTATTATGCTCCCACTAGCCTTCTTATACACACAAGCCTCATCAGCGTTTTTGATGAAGCCAAATTTCTTGACCTCCTCATCAAAACGATGATTCCAGCTTCTCGATGCTTGTTTCAATCCATAGATTGATTCTTTAACTTGCATACTTTGTTAGGATGTTTTGGATCAACAAAACCTTCAGGCTGAACCATATAGACATCTTCCTCAAGATATCCATTTAGGAAAGCGGTTTTGACATCCATTTGCCAAATCTCATAATCATAATGAGCAGCTATGGCAAACAATATCCTTATAGACTTTAGCATCGCAACAGGTGAGAAAGTTTCATCATAATCAACCCCTTGAGTTTGAGTGAAACCCTTTGCTACAAGTCTAGCTTTATAAGTATCCAAGTTTCCATGCATATCGGTTTTCCTCTTGAAAACCCACTTACTTCCAACTACCTTGGAATTAAGAGGTGGTACTACAAGTTCCCAAAATTGGTTGTCATACATGGATTGCATCTCAACGTTCATGGCTTCTAGCCATTTGTCACAATCCGAATTGGACATTGCATCATGGTATGTGGTTGGTTCATCAGAATCTATCACATAGCATCCATCCATGAAAAATCCATATTTTTCTGGTGGATTACTAGTCTACCACTTCTGCGAACGTGTTGTGTGTATTGATCAACCACTTGATCATCCTCAACATCCTCATGTTGAGTGCTAGTTTCAACCAAACGTGCATCGGGCTGTGGTTCTTGATCTCCTCAAGATCCACTGTTCTACTGCTAGCTCCTTCCATAAGGAACTTTGCTTCTAAGAACTCACCCTTCTGGCAACAAACACCTTTTGTTCCATTGGATCATAGAAATAATATCCCATAGAATCTCTAGGATATCCAATAAAGATACACTTGGTGGATCGGACATCCAATTGTTTGGGGTGGGAGTTAATATAAGCCTCACATCCCCAAACCCTTAAGTACGATAGGGATGGAACTCTTCCATGCCATATCTCAAAAGGTGTCCTTTCCACCTTTTTGGTTGGGGCCATGTTTAGAATACGGGCCGCGGAGAGCAAAGCGAAACCCCAAAATGATAGAGGTAATGAGCTTCTAGCCATCATAGATTGGACCATATCCAATAAGGTTCGATTCCTCCTCTCAGACACACCATTATGTTGTGGTGTTCCAGGTGGAGTGAGCTGTGAGACAATCCCACAACTCCTAAGATGATCTTGAAAAGCTCACTTAGGTATTCACCTCCTCTATCGGTACGGAGAATTTTAATTGACTTATTGAGTTGATTTTCTACTTCATTCTTGAAGGTTTTGAATATTTCAAAAGCTTCATCTTTGTGCCTCATAAGTACACATACCCATAGCGACTATAGTCGTCGGTAAAGGTAATGAAGTATCTTTCACCATTCCTAGTCATTGGCTTAAAAGGACCACATACATCCGAATGTATGATTCCTAATAAATCTTTTGCCCTTTGGTAGTTCTACTAAAGGGTGCCTTAGTCATCTTACCTTGTAAACAAGATTCACAAACATCAAATGAATCACATTCATTTGTTTTTAAAAGACCATTCTTTTGAAGTGTTTGTAAACGTTTCTTGTTTATATGAACAAGACGACAATGCCAAAGATAGGTATCACTCAAGTCCAACTTGAGTTTCTTGGTGTTAGTTTGGTACAATGAACTATTTAAAGTATTTCATGAACCAATTCATAAATACCATTAATTGGAATAGCTTAAAATAGAACATACCATTTAAAGAAACATGAATATCATTTTCAATAAAAGATAATACATAATCATAATGTCTTAATTGGGATACAGAAATAAGTTCCTAGTCAAACTAGGAGCATACAAAACATTCTTCAAAATAACTTCCAAACCACTTGGAAGTCTTAGGATGTAGTCTCCACAGCTTCAACTAAGACTTTAGTTCCATTTCCCATGAAGAGGCTAACATCCCCTTGTTTGAAGTCCCTACTTCTTGTGAACCCCTGCAACAAATTGCAAATATGAGTTCCACATCCGGTATCCAATACCCATGTGTTAGAAGATGTAACATTAGATCAATATGAATCATGTATATTGTACCTGAGGTCTGCCCGGCATCCCTCTTCGCTTTCAACTCTTGGAGATGGACAGGACAATTCCTTGCCCAATGTCCAATCTCCCCACACTGAAGCATGGGTCATTAGTAGCAACCTTTTGCTTCTTCTCTTGTGGTTTGGGAGGCACCCTTGCCACCCCTTCCCTTTTCCCCAAGTAGGTCCCTTACCCTTGGCAACCTTTGCCTTGGGTGCGGGACGAGGCCTTTATTGTTCCCACCTTCATCGATGGTGAGAACGGGTAAAACCCTTTTACCCATGGCCGCCTCGGCCGTTTTGAGCATTGAGTGAAGTTCACCAAGCTTTTGTCCCATGCATTCATGTTGTAGTTCAACACGAATGTCTCGAACCTCTTGGTAAGGCCATTGAGGATCAAATCCGTGGCCAATTCCTTCGAGACGGGACAATTAAGCCTCTCGAGGCGGTCAATGTGACTTTTCATCTTAAGTACATAAGATGAAACAGATTGATTGTCGTCCATACGACATGCATGGAGTGCTCGAACCGTTTCGAAACGCTCAACCCTCGCTTGCTGTTGGAACGTTTCCTTCAGCTGGGTTATCATGTCATAAGCCCCGTGGTGTTCATACTCCTTTGGAGATCCGGAGTCATGCTCGCTAGCATGAGACAAGACACTTGGACGGAGTCCTCAGTGTATTTCAGCCAATCATTAAAGGCCTCCTCATCATCCTCGCTAGGTTGATCGGGGACAGGGTCGTCTAAAACATACGATCGTCTCTCTTGCTTGAGAACAATCTCAAGTTTCGATACCAATCGATGAAGTTGTTATGGTTTAGATGTTCCTTTTGGAGGATCGCTCGTAGGGATTGGTTGGACGCGGATGAGTTATCGGATTATCATTATTAGAGGCCATCTACAAAATTTAACAAAGTTTTATTTAGTATTTTCGATATTATCAATTTTAATAATTAATGCCTATTAAGGTCAATTATATATTCAAATCTAGAACCCAACATTACATTTAAATTGTGGTTAGGTGACATTTATCCCACGATTTAAATTAATAAGGTGGTCAACGATTGACGGTTGCAACCATTTGCAACTTCTAGAGGTATGGGATCGACTCTTGAACATCATATGTAAAGTCGGCATGTAAATCCCATCAACACCATTTGGAAACCACATTGTAGGTGATCCATTTAACATGGTTTGCAAATCAAGACATCCTACTTACACCCACGTGTGAGTTTGCCAAAACAAATGGTTAGGTGACCTTTATCCATAAGTAAGGCATTCTCACCTCAAATCACAAGTTCCCTCAAAATGGTTAGGTGACCTTTATCCCACTAAGAGTTCCCAAGTGACTCAAGTGTTGCGTAAAAGGACGGTGTTGATCTCGTTTTTAAAATTTTAGAGACTTCTTAATTCTAGTTTAGAAAACTCTATGTACTTGTATTTGTATGCTTTCAAATACAAGGTACCCTATGGTTCTTAGATTAAAACCAATTTTAATCTTTAAAATCATTAAACCATTTTAATAACTTTTATTACATTAAGAACCATCGATTTTCAGATTGTTATGATTATTAATGAGTTTGTAATGCATGTCAAAACATCAACCAAACAATCAAACAATAAACAATCAACCAAGCATAAAACATAAACAACCATATGTGCATAACCATAGCCCTTATGTTGACAACACTTGTTTGCCATCACAAGTGTTGTCTTTGGTCTTTCTAAGGGTCAAACATATCATAAAGGTCCAAGAACCTCCCACTAGAAACCGCATCCAAATGCTCATGTTCTTGTGTCTTTGTGTCCATCTTTGGGTCTTGATCTTGTACATCTTCCTTTTACAAAATTGTATCCTAATACATTTTTTTAGTAAAGGAAATGAACCTAATCTATTATACATAACCAAATGAATGAATAATTACAACCCAAAGGAATAAACACAAATATTACAACCAAATTGAATGAATAAAACAACACTAGAATCATCCAAAAACACAAGGCCACAAGCTAGGTTATGCACTAAACAACCAATGATCATATCATCTATTCATATAATGAAGACCCCATTTAAAACCCCAAATTTCAGCCAACATAAACTGAAATTTTGGGTTTTAATCATTGTCCAAACAACCAACATTCATAATATAATTCTTTCAAGGTCTAATCACTAGCATGTGTGATATGACCTTGAAAGTTTGGGGAATCATTCATATAAACTATAACAGCGCAAAATCAGCCTATAACATGTCTAATATCATCTTTTAAAACCATTTCAAAAGATAAATCAAGCAAGTCATCCACATAACCGGCTCTTGATGCCATTGTTGGTTTGCTAGAACATAAAATCAATGTTTAACCACTTAAACTTTCTGAAAAACGCAGCGGAGTTACAACTTAATAAAACCATTTTATAAGCTGAAAATAATGTCCTTTAGTGACCATTTTAGATGAAAAACAAACCCAAAGAAAAGGATCACAATATGTGAATGATCAAGCTTTGAAAATGTACTAAAACTACATAAAATCACAGCCACAATGAGCTATGATTCTACCTCTTTGAGCAGCAAGAAACGACCAAGGAGAGGGCTGTTGTAAGCTTCAAAAACATCCAAGAAAGTGCTGAATGAGGGCTGATTAATGGCCAAGACTTCAAGCTAGAAGTCCTCAAACGTCTATACCCACAAGCCTTCAAGCAAACACCTTAGTTGCTAGGATTTTGGTCACAAAACTTCAAGAAGAAGTGCTATATCACCTTCAAAACCGTGAGTTTGGAGGAAGAAGGAGAGAGAGTTTTTCTTGGAGTTTAGTTGCATGTGTGTGTGTCAAGATAGATGGTCCAAGAAAGCATTCAAAGACACTTAATGTGTTGTGTCTAATCAACAAAATTGGTCCAATGACCAACAAGGGGGGGCGGCCGAAAAGGATAAGGAAAAAAAAGAGGTTTCCCCCCTTTTTTTAGACACAATCACATGTTAAATGGTCTTATAATTTGTCCCTCTTAGAAAATGTATACAACTAACCCATTAATTGTATAAATATATAGCCATCTAATTTGTAATGTCATCTAAATAACATTACAATAATATCATTGAACATATATCCTAATAAATTGTTCCATGTCATATGCAACTTATTTAGAAAACCCATTTTCTAAATTGGTGTTAATATTTTATTGCATGATCATATCATCAATAAATATTATTTGGTGTTTGCTAAGCTTGTTATTGGGTATAACCCGACTTGGATCATAACGTACTAACCACATCAATATTCTAAGTGTCTGGGCACATCGAATCCTACAGAATCTTCTTAACAATCAAAATACGTGGAAACTATGCTAAAGAAATTCATTTGCTAACGTCAGTCTATCAGAACTCTTGTGGATACTAAAGTAAAGATTGGCCTGACCTGAAGGCAAATCTGTGGATCAGACTCACTATCGATCTATGATCGGTTCACTTATGTATCTATTTAGTCAGTAGGCCTGACATATGTTTGGTGTTTGGTGTGTGCCAGATATCAAGCTGATCCAAAAGAATCACATGTGAATGCAGTCAAGACGATATTCAAATATCTAAAGGGCAAACAGCTGCTTGGATTGTGGTATCCAACGGAAGGAGACTTCAATCTCTATGCCTTCACAGACAGTGATTATGGAGGATGTAACTTCAACAAAAAATTCACCTCTGGCGGTTGTCACTTCTTGGTCCTAGACTGGTCTCTTGGCAATGCAAGAAGTAGACAAACATGTATGTATCAATAGCTGAAGCTGAGTATATTGCAGCATCAGCCTGTTGCTCTCAAGTACTTGGATTCAAAACCAAATGCTTGATTATGGTTATAACTTATTGCACACACTAATTCACAATGACAACACTACAGCTATTTTCATAAACAATAATCCAGTTTAGCACTAAAAACAAAATATATTGAAATTAGATATCACTTTTTGAGAGACTGTGTTGAAAAAGGGTTACTCAAATTGATTCAAGTACCCACTAAAAATCAATTAGCTGATTTATTTACTAAGGCATCTAAACGTGCTAGGCTTGAATTCCTGCTTCAGTCAATTGGCATGATTAACCTTCAGTAAAAATAATTCAAAACATCAAAAACAAGTCAAAAATTCTAGAAAAAAAAAAAAAAAAGAAATCAATTCATGAAGAATAGAATATCATATGGAAAATGATATAATGACAGTCGTCATATCATTCACTGTGCTTAATTTCAAAATTACAAGACTGTCATGACTTACCAGTTATGTTGGTAGGCTCAACTTGGAAGAGAAGATACATGCAGTGATAAATTAAAAATCTTATTCAATAGTGAAACACTCATCACAAAGTACAGGTATGTATTGGCTTATCTTAATCTTATTCAATAGTGAAAATATTATTCAATAATGCATGTGTGTGTAGTAACCTAAACACACCAGGTAATGATGCTTTATGAATCTCTTTCACTCAGGTCAAGTTTCATCTTTGTTTTGCTGAGCAAAGACCTGATGAAACAAGCACAGAGTGCAGATGTAATGATCCAAAAGATTCCCAATGAGGAACACATCCAATTGAATGAATCTACAAAAGCAATACATTCCAAGTGAATGAACAAAAGAATCCTATCATGGATCACCTTCCAAGTGAAGTGAAAAGAATCCCAATGTGGATCATCATGAAAAGGATCAAAGTAAAAGAATCCCAATGAGGATCAGTGAAAATGAGATCTCATAACTCAAGTAACCTAGTAAGGAAAGTTGTGAAAAAGTTCTACCATGCATTGTATAAGGATGGTTGATCATTCCATGCTTGTGTGTGTGAGGTACATATTGAATAATTAATCACCAAAAACATGACAAATATCATTTGCATCAAAATATCAACTGGGTATGAGATTAAGAGGACAAACATACCTTCAATCATCAAGTTCATAAACATGTCCATTTTATCATAAAGGATGCACATGTGCAATGTAAGATTGATATGATCCTAACAAAAGATATACTTCTCTTCATTATCAATAATCAAGGTATATAATTGTCAAAAAGTTTTTTAAATTTTTAAAGTTTTTATCCAGATATGGATATAAACTTTAGAGGGAGTAATTTAAAATTTTCGATTAAATCTATATAGATTGTTACTATCTTAAATTATTTCTTAAAAAATTATTAAAAACAAAAGAAAAAAAAATACATGTGTTGTTGCAGAAGTTATACTATAATATCTCAGCCTATGCATATTCTTAGATCCATGAAAAGTCCAAGATCAGTCAAACATTAGGAAACTTGTATCACTTCTAATGTATAAGTTAATCCAAGCAAGAATTGACAACTTCAACAACCAACAACTTCATAAGATAAATCAATCAATGACATCTCTTCATAACATGAAAAAATCAAAACAGTCACATTAACTTATGATTAAGTTCAAAAGTTAATGTAGGTAAGTGCATTGGTTAATGTGAGTGAAGGTAACCCATGCTTATAACCAATGCGGGTAGCTTTTTATTTCCAAGTGAAACTAATACGAACAATGATTGTACTCTATCGCATTAGTGGTTACAACTATACATGAAAATTTGAAGTGTTAAACCTTGGGGAACAAAAATTGTTCTACCGCATTTGTCAATGCGGATAAAATAATTTTCAAGTGTTCAACCGCATTTGTCAATGCGGATAAACCTTTAAGTCTCCAACCACATTTGTCAAATATGAATGAAATTTACACTTCCGTATTTATTCTACTCATCCGCATTTGTGGATACATATCTTCAATGTTCATGTATTTTCAAGCAGAAATAATTAACTAATTAATCTCCTATAAATGAATGATGATGTAAGGCCCCGTTCTCGGGACGCTTACAGCTGGTCCTTCATCGCACATAAAACATATATTTTATTTTCTTACATAAAAGGGTTGCAGCGGATACATTAAAAACAACATTTTCATTTCATCAAAATGCTTTTGCAAAATAATACATCTGTTCATTTCACAATATCATTTACATTTCATTACAAAGCATTAAAAACAATGGATGTCATTCCAAAAGAACTGAGTAGTCGCCCCGTGCCATCCTCAGCAACATACCTGCCAACTGGAAACACGTCAAAGTCAGCGTTGTTGAGTAAGTTCTAGTTTTAAAGAAAACATACTTTACTTCCTTTATAAAACTATTCGTTACAGTCAAACGCGATCACACAACATACATACACATAGATAATATAGTTATTATCTTCTTTATGTTCGTTACATCCTTCATCCGTTTCATTCGTTCATAACATCGTTTCTTCAGTTCGTCTATCTCATACCTATCGCACTTTTCACACAAATCACACCCTTGCATCATCGTACCCGAAATACATATCGCACAAATCGCACACATGAGGTAGCCAAGATCGCACGCTACATAGCACACAATAAATACCACATTGCACATATCGGAGCAGTTACCAAAACTAAACTCCCACTGTGTCTATAGTCCCTCATGTTATCCATCATACATATCGCACAAATCGCACCAATGGAGTGGTCACCAAGACCAACCCCCCTATGTGTGAGAACTCTTGGGGTGCAGCCAGATCGCACGCCATCTCATGGGTTTGCCAAAATCGCACGCTACATAATCCATATGAGGTAGCCAAAATCGCACGCTACATAGCTCACGGTAAATACCACATCGCACGTATCGGAGCAGTTACCAAAACTGAACCCCCACTATGTCTATGGCCCCTTATGAGTTAGCCAAGATCACACTCTATAAATACACCACAGTTGAGCTAACAACTCTCAGTGAGTCGTGAACCTCCTTTCTTTCTCTTCCAAGCCATCCTTACTCCCATTCATTCGTTCATGCTTGCATTCATTCATTACGTTCCTCTTTTCATTATCTTCCACTTCACGTTACATAATACTTTCATACATTCATTAACGTTCAACGCAAAACACAGGAAGACATTCATACATAATAATAAGGAACATAACAACATACACATCAATCACACAAGGCAACATCGCACACCCATAACATACATCATGCATAAACATACAACATCACCATCACACGACAACAAACATCACACGAATCACGAGCATCACAACAACATACATCATACGGAAGCACATTCATCATACATCACACCATCCTCATCATCAATCATCATCATTCATCATCTTATGTCATCCATACCCATCACATATCATCTAAAACCCAAAGGTCCGAGTCTACATCCGCACATTCCCGAAAGTCAAACACTAACTATGGTCATTCGGGCGTATGGACCCTACTCAGTCGCATGATCTTCATGCGTATGAGAACACTCAGACGAATGGACCTCTAGTCGCATAGCCTCCAATCACATACTTCCCAGGCGAATGAGCCTCAGTCGCATGACATTCGGACGTATGGACCTCAGTCGCATGACATCCGGCATATGGACCTCAGTCGCATAACCTTCATGCAAATGGCCCTTAGTTGCACACCTTTCATGTGTATGAACCTCAATCGCCCGACTCACAGGCGTATGGACTCCAGTCGCACGACCTTCATCCGCATTTCCCTTAGTCGCATGACTCTCATCCGCATTTCCTTCAGTCACATAGCCCTCATGCATATGGCTTTTAGTCGCACGAATGAACCTCAGTCACACCTCTTTCGTGCTATGGCCCCCAATTGCATACCATTCGGTCGTATGGACCTCTAATCGCATAGCCCTAGTTGTGCGTAGAATGCATTCTTCCCGAATTGCAGCGGGCAATTTCGGCCTCCAAACTCTTCCAAACCTCTTATAAGCTCAAATTAACCATTCTAAACCATAGAAAGCATACCACAACACCATTCAAGCGCACCAAGCACGAAATCAAACCCCAAACGAATCATACACATACACACACATACGAAAACGGGTTTACACCAAATACCCGAAAAATGGTTTTCAGATGTGTTCCAGCCCCAAAATCATTCATAACGTGTAAAAGAGGGGTCCTAGAACTCACATAAACGATCCTGTCAGTAGAGCTTCGATTTGACCCACTACACGTTGATTTTAACGCTCAAATCAACCCGAACCAAGCTTTTCTCCTCTTTTTCTCCCTTTCTCTCTTCTCCCTTGGCTGAGTTTTGCCAAGAATGGGGAGGGTGTGGCTACCCTCCCCCTTTTATACTTCCACTCATCCAAGTTTCTTCTCGTTTGGCAAGTTTGGTCCCTCGAGTTTGGTCCTTATTTCTTTCTTCTTTCGCCGGCTTCAAAGAAAATTTCCGGGTGTTACAAGTCCACCCCCCTTATATAGGTTTTGTCCCTGAAACCTGTTATCCCATAAATTACCACGGGCAATACTGTCTCATCTCTTTTCCAGCCTCCCACCTTGAATTCTATCGGTCTATGTCGTTCACCCACATACGACTTCTTGTCTATCTCTGGCTACCTTTATGAGGGCCTGATCCTTTCGAGCTTCTCACTCATAGCCTCGATCACCTCAATGCTTCCCATACGGCTTTTAGTGCTCTGCCTTCACTTGTTAACAAGTAACGCATTTACTCCCGTAGTCCACCATATCACACTTCATACCCAGCCACCAATGATCTTTACTCGGGTCTCAGTACATCTGACAGTTGGGATATATCAGTGTATCCACATACCTTACATTGGCCAAGTAGAAAATACATCCACGCCTCATGTACTTTCCTGCCACCGCCATCGGAATCGCCTTCGGAGTCGTCGTGACTCGACCTTAAACCACCACGTGATCCCATCAGGCGCTATCAACTGCATCATCTTTTCCAGCACACAATGTTCACTTCGTAATCCGCCAAACAATCCACTCCTATGACCACATCGAAGGGCGTATCTATATTCTTACTACTAATAGGAAATTTAGCACAGAAAGCAGCAGGAATGAACTTTTACTAGCGCCAGAATCGAACTACACAAAGGCTAAGGTTGATTTGCTAGAAACGTACCTGACACAACATCAGGGTCCGCTCTAGCCTCCTCTTGCATCATCGTGTTAGCGCTACGTTCTCCCTCTGTCCTTCTCCTCGACTCCTATTCACTCCTGAACCTTCTGCCCTTGGCTCCTTACAGTCCGTGCTTATGTGGCCAATTTCTCCATAATTATAACATCTCACAGTCCTACATTCTCTAGCCACATGTCCAGGCTTCCACACTTGAAGCAAGTGATTGGTCCCCTTTTGCATTCTCCTAAATGCTCACCCCACATTTACCACATCTGTTCGTCCCCGCACCAGGTGTGACCATACAACGGTCTTCCCCCCGTGCGTGCTTATTATTCGTTGAGTCACCACCCTGTCAAGTTCTCTTTCCCTTCTAGTTCTGGTCTACATCACCTTTCTCACTGTCTTCAGCCACCACCATCACCATAGTTCTTTCATCATACAACCTCCCCACCAAATCAACTGACGACCTAAACGTGCTCGGTCGGGTAGTGATCATGTGCGTATGGATATCGGTCCGAAAGCCTTGAATGTACCTCTTGATCTTTCTCGAAAGAAGCGTCACCTGATCTGGCACCAGCCATGCCATTTCGTTGAATTTGGTGGTGTACTGCTGATGCGTCATTGTTCCCGCCTCCAACTATAGGACTCTCTTTCAACTTTATCCATCACGGTGAGGACAAAACTCCTCAATCACCAGCCTTTTCAACTCTAACCATTTCCTCCTTCCGATAGCCCGGCTACCCTTATCTTGGACTATGTTGTCCCACCAGCACAACGCTGAGTCCACCAAAGAGTGGGCAGCAAACTTTACCTTTTAATCTTCCCGACACTCACTAATATTTAGAACTTCTATTTCCCTCACCCACCCGGTGAGCAGCAGCAGCAGTGCCATTACCATCAAAAGTTGGGGCTTGCATCGTTGGAGCGCCCATAGTTACAGCCTCATGCCACCTCCGGAGGATCTTCCTCTTCTTCGTCCTCTTCATCCTCGGAGAAAACTGTTTCAGTCTCGGGCGTCTCCTTCCATCTGAAGGTCTACCCCTTTCCTGTCTCTCTCTATCTCTAATAGCCTTTATCACTTCGGTCACCACAGACGGTAGGATCGTCTGCATGGCCTGATGCACTTCCTCCGCGACCGCCTCTCTCATCGAGGCTCTCAGATTAGCACTCTCATCACCACCCTCCGGATGGGGTTTCAGGTTCTTCGTGAACCACTATCTCCACTCTAGGTCTTCCTCTTGGGACCTGTGGTTCAGCACCACATCCACCACCGCCTCCACACATGAAGCTTTCGAAGATCTACCACCAGCCATCTTCTAACACACACTAAAAGATGCAAACACAACACGGTCATTTAAGGAAACAACTCAGTTTATGTCAAGTATAGTAAGTCCCTAATTACAGTGGCTAGTTGTGATTAGTCACATACTTTACTCTTCATACACCAAACATTACCTGTCCCGACTACATCAGTATCTAAATCTACCAGCAACACATAAATCACATAACATGCGCACATATTACCGGTTAACATTACGAAAATACCAGATGGCACGCCGCTACTCAGATTGGCATCCCATCCCTTTTTGTCCCATTCTTAGTTTGAGTTAAGGTTTATTTTGAAAATTTACCCATTTCACTTAAACTTTGGCTTTGATACCAACTTGTAAAGCCCCGTTCCCAGGACGCTTATAACTGGTCCTTCATCGCACATAAAACATATATTTTATCTTCTTACATAAAAGCGTTGCAGCGAAAACATTAAAAACAACATTTTCATTTCATCAAAATGCTTTTGCAAAATAATATATCCGTTCATTTCACAATATCATTTTACATTTCATTAAAAAAGTGCAGTATTCTATATGCCCAAGACACGTAGAATATTTATGCGGTTAGTACGTTATGATCCAAGTCGGGTTATACCCAATAACAAGCTTTGCAAACACAAACAATTATTTAATTGACGATATGATCATGCAATTAAATAATCACACCAAATTTAGAAAATAGGTTTTCTAAATAAGTTGCATATGAGATGGAACAACTTATTACCATATTTTGTTCAAGAATATTATTTGTAATGTTATTTAAGTAGGTAGATAACATCAAATAATAAAAGGGTGTATAACTTATACAACTAAATGGTTAATTGTATAACTTATTTAGTGTCTATGTTTAATATAATGTGTGTAATTTTGTTTAAGAGGGAAAACTTCCTTTTAAAACAAAAAATTCGGCGCCCCCCTTGGATAGGGATTGGCTCTTTTCCTTTCTTGAAAACACACACATTAAAACATAGACATACACTCAACCTTGCACCTCTCCATACATGCAAAATCAAAACAAGAACTCTTCTCTCTCTCTCTCTCTCAATAGCTCTCGGCACAAGCAGCAGCAAATAAGGGTTTTTGAGTTTTGGTGGTGTTTCTTCCTAACAATAAAGAGTTGTGCAATCAAGCTTGGGGTATACAAGATTAAGAGGACCTCTCTTGGTGCCTTGGTCATTCTATTTGATCCATATCATCCTCCATTTTTCGTATTGACCCCTTGAAGGTAGTCTTGGCAGCCTCAACATGGCTGTCCATATTGTTTGCTTTATGTTAACATAGATGTTCATGGGGTTGTTTATAACTTTGTTAAAACAAGATGAAAATTGAAATTTCAGTTTATTAACTAAGTTATTATGCATGTTTCCGCTGTGTTTTTCAGAAAGTTAAATAGGTTAAACTTGGATTTCATCTTCTAACAAACCCTAACATTGGCATCTAGAGCCGGTTATGTGGATAGCTAGCTTGTTTTGTCTTTGTTATTTTGTTTTTTTGGGACTTTGAAACCCCTTTTAGGGGCTGCTATGTTCATGTTTTATTAATCCCCTACTTTCAAAGTTATATCACACATGCTTGTGATTAAACTTTGAAAGACATGTATGTTATATTTGATGTTTGTTTGGCATGATATAACCTGAAATTTCAGTTTATGTTGGCTGAAATTTCATGGGTTTTAGTGGGTTTCAATGTTGGTTTGGTTGATATGTTCATTGTTCATTTTAGTGCATAACCTAGCCATTGACCTTGTGTTGTTTGGATGTTTGTAATGGTTGTATTCATTCATTCAATTGGGTTGTATAATCTATTGTTTGTGCTTTGTTTCAAGTGTAATTTATTTATTAATGGGTTGTAATAAATAGATTAGGTACTTTTCATATTTCTAGAAATCTTGTATGAGGACATTATGTCTTGTAATATGAAGATGTACGTGATAGAAGCACAAAGGGAAGACACAAGAAACATGGAGCATTTGGATGCGGTTTCAAGTGGGAGGTTCTTGGAATTTTGTGATGTGTTTGTTATGACCTTAGGAATGCCCTATGGACCACACTTGTGATGGCAAACAAGTGTGGACCACTTTAGATACTATGGTTATGCACATATGCTATGTTGTTTTGTTTATGCTATTGGGATTGATGGCATGTATGTGATATTTTTTATCAATCCTATCCATGATCAAAACAAACTAATTAAAAGATTCTTAATATTAAAAGGAAATAAAGGTTATTAAAATGATTTAACGATTTTAAAGATTAAAATGGGTTTTAATCAAAGGATAATAGGGTATCTTGTATTTGAAAGCATGCAAGTACAAGTACATAGAGTTTTCTAAACTAGAATTATGAAATCTCTAATTATTTTCAAACAAGTTTAACACATCCTTTGCACAATACTTGAGTCATTCGGAAACTCTTAATGGGATAAAGGTCACCTAACCATTTAGAGGGAACTTGTGACTTAAGGTGGGGATACCACATTTGTGGGATTAAGGTCACCTAACCACTTATGTTGGTAAACTCACATGTGTGTGCAAGTAGGGTAACTTGATTTTCAAACCATGTTAAATGGATCACCTACAATATGGTTTCCAAATGGTGTTGATGGGATTAACATTCCGACTTTACATATGATGTTACAAGTCGATCCCATACCTCTAGAAGTTGCAAATGGTTGCAATCGTCAAACGTTGACCACCTTATTAATTTAAATCATGGGATAAAGGTCACCTAACCACTATTTAAATGTAATGTTGGGTTCTAGATTTTAATATGCTAACCACCTAAAATGTATTAATTATTAAAACAACGATATCAAAATACTAAAATAGATCTTTGTTAAATTTTGTAGATGGCCACCAATAATGATAATCATGATAATTCATCCGCGTTCGCCTATCATTGCGAGCGATTCTCCAAAAGGAACGTCTAAATCATAATAATTTCATTGATTGGTATCGAAACTTGAGAATCGTTCTCAAGAAGAGAGACGATCATATATTTTAGACGACCCTATCCCCGATCAACCTACTGAGGATGATGAGGAGGCCTATAACGATTGGCTGAAGTACATTGAGGACTCCGTCCAAGTGTCTTGTCTCATGCTGGTGAGCATGACTCCAGATCTCCAAAAGGAGTATGAACATCACGGAGCTTATGACATGATAACCCAGCTGAAGGAAACGTTCCAACAGCAAGCGAGGGTTGAGCGCTTCGAAACTGTTCGAGCACTCCATGCATGTCGTATGAACGATAACCAATCGGTTTCATCTTATGTACTTAAGATGAAAAGTCACATTGACCGCCTCAAAAGGCTTAATTGTCCTGTCTCGAAGGAATTGGCCACGGATTTGATCCTCAATGACCTTACCAAGAAGTTCGAGACATTCGTGTTGAACTACAACATGAATGCTTGGGACAAAAGCATTGGTGAGCTTCACTCAATGCTCAAAACGACCGAGGCGGCCATGGGTAAAAGGGTTTTACCCATTCTCACCATCAATGAAGGTTGAAACAAGAAAAGGCCTATCCCACACCCAAGGCAAAGGTTGCCAAGGGCAGGGACCCGTATGGGGAAAGGGGAAAGGGGTGGTAAGGGTGCCCCCAAACCACAAGAGAAGAAGCAAAAGGTTGCTACTAATGACCCATGCTTCAAGTGTGGGGAGATTGGACATTGGGCAAGAAATTGTCCTGACCATCTCCAAGAGTTGAAAGCAAAGAGGGATGCCGGGCAAACTTCAGGTACAATATACATGATCCATATTGATTTAAACATGACATCCTCTAACACATAAGTATTAGATACCGGATGTGGAACTCACATTTGCAATTTGTTGCTAGGGTTCAAAAGAAGTAGTAACTTCAACAAAGGGGATGTTAGCCTCTACATGGGCAATAGGGCTAAAGTTCAAGTTGAAGCCCACGGTGACTACATCTTGGAACTTCCAAATGGTTTGGAAGTAATTTGAATAATGTTTTGTATGTTCTACTTGACTAGGAATATTATTTCTGTAGCCCTATTAAAACAATTTGGATATGTATTATCATTTGTTGAAAAGGATATTCATGTTTCTTTGAATGATATGTTCTACTTTAAAGCTATTCCCATTAATGGTATTTATGAATTGGTTCATGAAAATACTTTAAATAGTTCATTGTACCACACTAGCACCAAGAAACTCAAGTTGGATTTGAGTGATACCTATCTTTGGCATTCGTCTTGGTCATATAAACAAGAAAAGAATTCAAACACTACAAAAGAATGGTCATTTTCATTTGATGTGTGTGAGTCTTGTTTACAAGGAAAAATGACTAAGACACCCTTTAGTGGAACTAACAAAAGGGCAAAAGATTTGTTAGGAATCATACATTCAGATGTATGTGGTCCGTTTAAGCCAATGACTAGGAATGGTGAAAGATACTTCATTACCTTTACCGACGATTATAGTCGCTATGGGTATGTGTACCTGTTAAGACACAAAGATGAAGGTTTTGAAATGTTCAAGATCTTTCAAAATGAAGTACAAAATCAACTCAACAAGTCGATTAAAGTTCTCCGCATCGATAGAAGAGGTGAATACCTAAGTGATGCTTTTCAAGATCATCTTAGGAGTTGTGGGATTGTCTCACAACTCACTCCACCTCGAACACCACAACATAATGGTGTGTCTGAGAGGAGGAATCGAACCTTATTTGATATGGTCTGATCTATGATGGCTAGAAGCACATTACCTCTATCATTTTGGGGTTCACTTGGCTCTCCGCCGCCCGTATTTAAATATGGCCCAACCAAAAATGTGGAAAGGACACCATTTGAGATATGGCATGGAAGAGTTCCATCCCTATCATACTTAAGGGTCTAGGGTTGTGAGGCTTATGTTAAGACTCCCACCCCAAACAAATTGGAAGTCCATCCACCAAGTGTATTTTGTTGGATACCCTAGAGATTCTATGGGATATTATTTCTATGATCCACTGGAACAAAAGGTGTTTGATGCCAGAAAGGGTGAGTTCTGAAAAGCAAAGTTTCTTATGGAAGGAACTAGCAGTAGAACAGTGGATCTTGAGGAGGATCAAGAACCACAACCCGATGCACGTTTGGTTGAAACTAGCACTCAACATGAGGATGTTGAAGATGATCAAGTGGTTGATTAATACACACAAAACGTTCGCAGAAGTGGTAGAACTAGTAATCCACCTGAAAGATACGGATTTTTCATGAATGGATGCTATGTGGTAATTCAGATGAACCAACCACATACCATGATGTAGTGTCCAATTCGGATTGTGACAAATGGCTCAGAGGCCATGAGCGTTGAGATGCAATCCATGCATGACAATCAAGTATGGGACTTGGTTGTACCACCTCTTAACTCCAAAGTAGTTGGAAGCAAGTGGGTTTTCATGAAAAAAACCGATATGCATGGAAACTTGGATACTTATAAGGCTAGACTTGTAGCAAAGGGTTTCACTCAAACTCGAGGGGTTGATTATGATGAAACCTTCTCACCTGTTGTGATGCTAAAGTCTATAAGGATATTGTTTGCCATAGCTGCTCATTATGATTATGAGATTTGGCAAATGGATGTCAAAACCGCTTTCCAAAATGGATATCTTGAGGAAGATGTATATATCGTTCAGCCTAAAGGTTTTGTCGATCCAAAACATCCTGATAAAGTATGCAAGTTAAAGAAATCAATCTATGGATTGAAACAAGCATCGAGAAGTTGGAATCACCATTTTGATGAAGAAATAATTAAATTCGGATTCATCAAGAACGCTGACGAAGCTTGTGTATATAAGAAAGCTAGTGGGAGCATCATCACTTTCCTAGTATTGTATTTGATGACATACTACTATTTGGAAATGACATTCCAACTTGGAAGGTGTAAAAACCTGGCTTGGAAGTTGTTTTTCCATCAAGGATCTTGGTGAGGCCGCCTATTCTGGGAATAAAGATCTATAGGAATAGATCAAGGCGGTTGATTGGTTTAAATCAAAGTACATACATTGATAAAATCTTGAAAAGGTTCAAGATGGAGAACTCTAAGAAAGGTACGGTACCTATTCAAAGAGGAACGATATTGAGCACGACTCAATGTCCTAGCTCAAAGGATGAGCAAGATAAAATGAAGGCAATCCCATACACATCTGCTATTGGATCCATCATGTATGCAATGATATGCACTAGACCGGACGTGTCATGTGCCTTAAGCATGACAAGCCGATACTAGCAAAATCCTGGAAACAATCACTGGATGGCTGTTAAGAACATACTTAAGTACCTAAAAAGGACAAAAGATATGTTCCTAATCTATGGATCTGGTTATGAGGAACTCGGTGTAAAAGCTTACACGGATGCGAGTTTCCAAACAGATCGTGATGATTCACGGTCACAGTCGGGATATATTTTCATTCTGAATGAGGAGCGGTCTCTTGGAAGAGCTCCAAATAGGATGTGGTGGCTCTATCAACTGCAGAATCAGAATACGTCGCCGCCTCATTGGCAGCTCAAGAAGCTGCATGGTTGAAGAAATTCATTGCCGATCTAGGGTTGTCCCTTCCATTCAGGCCCCTAGAGATCTTTTGTGATAACGAGGGTGCAATTGCTCAAATCAAGGAACCTCGTGTTCATCAAAAGACTAGGCACATTGAGCGGAGATTCAACTACATACGAGATGAAGTTGAAAAGGGAAAGATATTTATTCACAAAGTTCACACAGATCAAAACATTGCACATCCTCTCATGAAGCTCCTTGAAAAGGCAAAGCATGAAAGTCATACTTGTGCCATGGGAATTCGATATTCTAGTGATTGGATTTGATCTGTAAATTTTGTATTTGGATATGTGGAACTCTTTATTATTTGAATAAATTTTTTTGGTTATAATGTTTCAATTAATATTCCAATTTAGCATGTTTAATCCATGAGTAAATTGTTTACTCTAAATGTCCATGGTCGTTCAGACTTGTGGGAACAAGTGTGAGGGTAAGATTATTATGAACTTCGATTGGTTGATATTCATAAGGATGAATATAGAGCAATGGGTTGCTACCAAGGTTCATAGATATTTGTGGGATACAAATATTGGACTAACCCACATCTCAAATTTTACTACATGGAATCTTATTGATTGATCATAAGTAAATTTGAGTAAAGGCGAATATCATTTGGTATCCTCAGACCTGAGATACATATTGGGTTTTGATATTCACCAAGTGTCATACCTTGATCTGGTTATCTGCTGTTCTGAAATAATGGACAGTACATGAGACTATGTTCAGATATGACACAAGATGATTGTGAGAAACGTATGTAGTCAAGATGGGATTTGTTCCTCTTATTCGTTGAGAGTTAGATGTCTAAGGCCTGGATAAGTTAAATCAACAAGGAATGATCACTTTGTGTCTTGGATTTGACATGACATGTGAAACAAAAGGATAGATGATTAATTCACCTAAATCATTTCAAGTAGGATACTTGAATGGGATGATGTTATTGAATGGCTATAAGTCATGCATATTAAGGGTAGTAAACCGTTGTTAGACGGTATTTACTACTTGCATCAATCTTCTATGAATCTTGTGCAAGTGGGAGATTGCAGGATTCTATATGCCCAAGACACGTAGAATATTTATGCGGTTACTACGTTATGATCCAAGTCGGGTTATACCCAATAACAAGCTTTGCAAACACAAACAATTATTTAATTGACGATATGATCATGCAATTAAATAATCACACCAAATTTAGAAAATAGGTTTTCTAAATAAGTTGCATATGAGATGGAACAACTTATTATGATATTTTGTTCAAGAATATTATTTGTAATGTTATTTAAGTAGGTTAGATAACATCAAATAATAAAAGGGTGTATAACTTATACAATTAAATGGTTAATTGTATAACTTATTTAGTGACTATGTTTAATATAATGTGTGTAATTTTGTTTAAGAGGGAAAACTTCCTTTTAAAACAAAATTTTGGCCGCCCCTTGGATAGGGATTGGCTCTTTTCCTTCTTGAAAACACACACATTAAAACATAGACATACACTCAACCTTGCACCTCTCTCAATACATGGAAAATCAAAAACAAGAACTCTTCTCTCTCTCTCAATAGCTCTCGGCACAAGCAGCAGCAAAGAAAGGGTTTTTGAGTTTTGGTGGTGTTTCTTCCTAACAAGAAAGTGTTGTGCAATCAAGCTTGGGGTATACAAGCTTGAGAGGACCTCTCTTGGTGCCTTGGTCATTCCATTTGATCCATATCATCCTCCATTTTTCGTATTTGACTCCTGGAAGGTAGTCTTAGGCAGCCTCAACATGGCTGTCCATATTGTTTGCTTTATGTTAACATAGCTAGCTTCTATTCACATATAAAGATACTATGTTCATGGGTTTGTTTATAACTTTGTTAAAACAAGATGAAAATTGAAATTTCTGTTTATTAACTAAGTTATTATGCATTTTTCCGCTGCGTTTTTCAGAAAGTTTAATAGGTTAAACTTGGATTTCATCTTCTAACAAACCCTAACAAAATGCATTAAAAATAATGGATGCCATTCCAAAAGAATTGAGTAGTCGCCCCGTGCCATCCTCAGCAACATACCTGCCAACTAGAAACACATCAAAGTCAGCGTTGCTGAATGAGTTCTAGTTTTAATGCTTTTGTAATGAAATGTAAAATGATATTGTGAAATGACCGGATGTATTATTTTGCAAAAGCATTTTGATGAAATGAAAATGTTGTTTTTAATGTTTTTGCTGCACCGCTGTTATGTAAGAAGATAAAATATATGTTTTATGTGCGATGAAGGACCAGTTGTAAGCGTCCCGGGGCCTTACAGATGATAAAATAAATATGGAGTTTATTCTACCGCATTAGCTACAGTGAGCAAATGCTGACAAAGTCAGATCTTCTACATTTGCTACAGTGAACAAATGCTGACAAATTTTATTCAACCGCATTTGCTACAATGAGCAATGCTGAATAAGTTTTGTCAACCGCATTTGTTACAGTGAACAAATGCTGATGAACTTAGTTCTTCCACATTTGCAACAGTGCACAAATGCGGATAGAAGAAAACACAAGTAATAAATCTTCGGCATTTGCTACCAGTATGTAAATGCGGATGCCCAAAATCACAAGTTAACTCTTCCGCATTTGCAACACTAAAAATGCGGATAGGAAAGTTATTGAATTTTCTTTTTCGCATTTACTATAATAAACAAATGCGGATGACCCAAAGACTTAAAATTTACTCTTCCGGATTTGCTACAGTGTTTTAAAAAATGTGACTTCATTTGCTCTGAAACTTGTAAAATTTTGTAAAAGCCATTATTTGACTATTTAAAGGAATTTCATAGGGTCATTCCTTCTTTGATCATCTTCATCATCAACAACCAAAGAATTCAGTGTGTTCAAATCAACCTATTATTATACTTGATTCCAAACAATAGTAGCATTGATAGAAAGGTGAAATTTCCATAAATTTTTCATGATCTGACTTTAGACTGTTGAAACAAAAGTGAACGAAGAACCAAATGATAATGAAGAAGATACAAAATCAAACTTATTCAAAGATATGTTATACATTTTCGAAATCAATGAACATGTAAACTAAGAGAAATTTTAACCATCATGAAAAACCTTCATAGTTGTGTTCATCACAGAACAGAGTCTGATGAAAAATGAAAATGTGCAACGAATCAATGAAGTAACATCTAATAAATAGTTTATCCAAACTTGAAAAACAAATAAAATGTGATTGTTCTACAACAAATCACCATTTGATGTAACAATAATGAAACAGTGACTTCAAACGTTCATCTTTGACCACTAAAAGTCAAACTGTTCAATTATGCACATGCTTTCTCATCAAAACTAACACATATGTCTCTTATGTAGATTAAATGGCAATCTTTCATGGAGAAAGCTCCATAATGTCAGCGGTTATTTAAACCCTCATGTGCCAAAAGCTGAGGTACTCAGAGATATTATCAGATTCATCTCTACAACAAGGGTAGCTTATGGTATCACTGTTAGACCCACCATCTATGAGAACCTCATAAGGTCTTTCTGGAATTCAACTAAAGTAATTGAAGTAGACAGTGTTAGAACCTTATCCGGAGGAATTGATAATGATCATACTTTAAGCATCACTGAAGATTCTATAAGAAGATGTTTGCATTTTGTTGATGATGCTGAAGCACCACTAGAGCTGGATGAGGATGAAATAACCACCTTCTTTGCTGAGATTGGGTATGAAAGGGGATTTGAAGCTAAGCAGATTGTAAAAGGATTAGTTGATTTGCACTGGCGATTTCTAATGCACCTCTTTCAGCACTGCCTATCCAAGAGAAAAACAGGGTGGGATGGTATTCCAATCACCACTTCCTCAACAATTTGTGCTCTTTGAACAAACATACCATTCAACATGTCTGCCTATGTATTTAATGGTCTAGTTTCAAACATACAAGAGGGAGAAGATACAAGTTCTTGATGTATCCAAGATTCATTTTGTGCCTGATAAATGAAGCATTCCCAGATCCTGCTACTGAGGGACCAATGCTAGATATTCCTCATTATGATGCAAAATCATACAAGTACATAAAGAAGAGGGATCCTAGAAACTTTTATAGTGGAGCTCACTCACCTCTTCTTCCTTGGATGCTTCAACAGATCAATCAAGAAGAATAAGGAGAAGAACAAGATGCTCAAGATCACAATGATGAACAAGCTGCTGATGTACAAGCTGTTGGTGCTGATAGGCAAAGGTTAGTATCACCCCATGATGGTGCAGGGGGTGATTCTCATACTGAACCTGAAATTCATAACTATGCATCTCCATTTGTACCTTTGCCACAACCAACTCCACAACCATCTCCACAACCAACTCCACAACCATCTCCACAACCATCTCCACAACCATCTCACAACCATCTCCATAACCATCACCAATATCCCAACCAACAATATCCCAACCACCAATATCACCACCTCACCACTCACCAATATCACCACATCAACCATTGCCTACCCATGATATTCCATCTGAGTTGGAGACTCAACAAGCACATCTAAAGCTTCCAAATCATCTTTGGATAAGGAGGATCATCAGGCTCAAATGCCTACAAGGAGAGTCACTTTTGAGACTGTTCCCTCAAAGAGTTTTGCTGAGTCTAATGTAAATAGACCAGATGAAAAAGATGAGTTAATCTTTGAGCTCTTACAAAAATTGAAAAGATGGAAATAATATTGAATAGGAGGGCTAGAATAATTGATGACATGATTCTAGAGCTTGATGAAAAGGAGCAGGAGTTAAAAGAGCTTAAAGAAAAACATGAAGCTGAAAAGAAGGAGAAAGAAAAAGAGATTGAAAACTTAAAAGCTGCACATAACCATTCAAGAGAAGAAGTAAGTGGCCATGTTGATACACTTGTCATTCAAACTATAGTTATGGAAGAGCAAGAAGATATGATTGAAGAACAAGCAGAGATAATCTCAAATCTCCAAAGTCAAATTGATAGCCAAACTAAAAGATCACTGAACTTTAGATGTTGATTGAAATACAAAGATGTGCTGATGCTAATGAAAATAAAAGGATGAAGAAAGAATGATGACCGATGAGAAACAATCATCTACTGAAAATGTTGAAAAAGAAGAAGATGCAGGCAAAGCAAAGAATGAAGAATCAAGTCTAGAGATTGTGGTTTATTCTATGCAATCAGAGGCTACTCAAATTGAGAAAGCTGAATTTGAAGAATTAATCAGTTCTTTGGATAGCTTTACTTCTGAAAAATTCACAATAGATGAAGATTTTTTGGATTTTGTTGCAGACCAGAGGACCAACACTGAACCCATTGTGGTCATTCCTCAATCTCCAATTCCATTAGAGAAAAAGTTGAGCATGCAAATGGTACCTGTTGTGTCATTATCAGAAGAACAAAAAGATATGATTAAAAAGTTTCGTGAAAAAGAAAAAGAAAGAAAAGAAAAAAGCCTCATGGTCAAGAAAAAGTACAAAAAGAGGCTGAAAATTTGCTTGAGGAGATGAAACAAGCTGAACCCTTTTCTGGTCCTCCACATCAAACTTATACCAGAAAGAGGAAATACTTATCTAAGAAAGCTAAAGGAAAAAAGGCCCATGAAAGAAGAAGAACCAGGAAAGAAAGCCAAACCAGATGACCAAAGAAGTCTTGCTGCAATAGTAGAAATCCTAGAAGAACATGAAAAAGCTAGGGCACAATTGAAGAAACTAGTTGTACTCATTGATCTAGAAGAAGGAGAGATTGAGGGAGGATATAATGCTGATGAGCATGAAGATGTTGATAGCCCTATGGCAAAAGAAAGATGTGTGGATGAAATTGTGTCAAAAGCTCAAACTGATGACCTGATGATAAAAGCAATGTTTTTGATCAATCATGGGTATGATCCAGATGAAGTCTTTAGTATTGACATATGAAGGCATGAAAGCAGAAGAAGAAAAGGTCAATAAACTACTGGATCCAAACTTTGAAACTAAGTATGAAAGATCATTTTCTAGAAAGGTTCCTATGCTAAAATTATCTGCTATGAAGAAATCAACCTCAACACCTGAACCACTATTTCTTGATCCTTATAGCATGTCAGATAAGGAAATCAAGGATTATCTCTCAAGCCAAGGCTTCACAAGAAGGAAGCTTGGAAATTAGAAAACAAACTCATTAAAGGCTGCAACACTCCAAATGATAATGAAAAGAAAGATATGCTCAAGCAGATAGAAGAAGAAATCATAAACAAAAAGCCAAGATCAAGAGTAACTGCTCAAGACATGCTGCTAAACCAAAAAGGTCAAGAATTGTTGGCTATTGTACTTCATAAATACCTTGAATGGTTTGCAGAACCCTCTCAACTAAAACTACAAGAAGGGTTAACTACTGCTGAGTTAATTAGAGGTGTGTCTACTCCAAAAGGCAAAGTTGATGAGAAAATAATTGCATGGAAGTATGACAGAACTTGGAACATGTTTATGGTTAAAAGGATCTCCGGGCTGGTCCAATTCTTTATAGAGTACTCTGCTCTTGTAAATGCCCTGGAGATCCATGACCTAAAAGAACTAGCTCAACTAGAATTGATCAATCACTCAGCTATGTTCAGGGGACATGAATTTGAAAACATACTCAAAATGTTCAAAAGGACTGACAAATTCAAATCATTAAAGGCAATATGCATGAGGAAAGATAAGTCATTTATTAATCCTCTTGAGACGAAGAAGACAATACAAGCTGAAGAAGTTGTGTTTCCAGAGTTGAAATTCAACCAACAGAATCTTTAAAGTGGAAAATGGTGTCCGGTACTCATTCCTCTACACCCATCTCAAATGTGTACTATGATGGAAAAACTGATGAGATGGTGACTGAAAGAAAGTGGGGAGGAAAGGAGGGTGCTGAAATAAGATTATTTAGTGGATATGAAGTAAGATTGCTTGATGAATCCTACATCCTTTATATATAGACCAGACACTTCGAGGAAATAAACAATAAACTATAAGAACAAGATATGTACTTCTTCTTAAAGTGCATCAAGTTGCTGAAATTGGCTTATGATCATATCATTGCAAAGAGAGAGAGAAAAGAAAGAAAAAGAAGACTCCATTGCAACTTGGGAATATTGTGAAACTGGAGGTAGATGTGGGTGGGAGCTTACTAATTCACAGAGATGGTCTCTCTATCGTATCTATTTGGGAACCTATTTCTCTAAAGAAATTACCAATAGAAGTCATCTACAATATCAGTAAATGAAGATACATGTGCTGAGTAGAGAAAGAATGTCAGAAGCAATAGATTTTGTCAACATGATTAAAGCCATTCTGGATCCAACTAAAGAAGCATTTTACTACCTCCACAAGACCCAGCAGAATCCTCACAACATCAATCACCTCCCAAACATTTAAGAACATAGGGTGTATAATCCTTAGGGAGAGTATTGTTGCACCCTGAAAGGATCATACATGCCAATTCAATGGGTGAGTTGTGGTTGCTTTGCTGGAATCCCATAAGTCCAAGAAGAAATGCGGATGAAGATCCTGCACAAAGAAAACCCAAGTACGGTCTTCCACATTTGTCAACGCGGAAGACATAAAACAAATACGGACGAGTATTTGTTCTTCCGCATTAACAAATGCGGAAGAACAATTAGTAATGCGAACAAGACTTTGTTCATCTGCATTTGCCAATGTGGATGACCGGACAAATGCACATAAGTATTTGTTCATCCGCATTAACCAATGCGGATGACCAACATACTAATGTGGATGATCAGGTGAAGAAATGCTGATCAAGTCAACTCATCCGCATTTGCCAATGCGGATGAACAAGTAGAGATGTGGATCAAGACTTAGACTAGTTCTGATGTAATAGGTCAGGGGTAGTTTAGTCATTTTGTAAAGGCATCTTGTCTACCTATAAATAGAATAGATAACCTCGTAAATGAGGTGACATAATTTTAGAGAATCAGAATATTTGTATTCTCTAGGTGTATTATTACTCTTCTTTGTAATCAATCACCTTTCTAAATATATACAAAAGCATTTATGAGTATTTTTTCTTCTACATTGAATGTTTCTTGATTGTTTGATTCCGCCACAATCATTAACTCAGTCACTATATTCGATACTTAGTGAGAATCTCAATCTCACTAACCCAATCAATTTTTGTGGCACCAGGATGAATAGAGTATCAAGTCTGGTGAGCTTCATCCATGATCCTCCCATGTAGATCCCCAAAACGAGGATCCACATCCGTTCGAATTGGGTTCTAACACCGAGTGTGTTTTCATCGAACTCCGCGACTAGACCTCATATTTTCCCAGAGTTAAGATGATCTTCCTTCAATGCTTCATATTGAAACTCCTTGACTTGCTGCATCACATCGGAGGTCATGACCAACTGATAAGCGTTCACCTGAATTGGCTCGAGTCTCTCTTTTGGCTAAGGCCATTTGCCACCACGTTGGCCTTGCCTGGATGGTAATGGATCTTGCAATCATAATCTTTTATGAGTTCCAACCCGCACCTCTACCTCATATTTAAGTGCTTTCGCTCGAAGAAATACTTCAAGCTCTTATGGGTAGTGAATATGGTGCACTTCGTCCCGTATAGGTAGTGCCTCCAAATCTTTAATGCAAAGACCATATCTGCTAGCTCCAAGTCATGAGTAGGATAGTTAACCTCATAAAATTTGAACTATCGGGATGCGTAAACTATATCCTTTCTTCTCTGCATCAACACACATCCCAACCCCGAGTAAGAAACATCTAAATAAACCACCAAATCTTTGTTTCCATTGGGTAATGACAAGACAGAAGCTTGAGTCAACCTTGCTTTGAACTCCTCAAAGCCTTTTCTTTATCTTGACCCCACACAAACTTCACATCTTTATAGGTCAATTTACTTAATAGATAAGCTATCATAGAGAAGTCCTAAATGAATCTCCTATAATAGCCTACCAAACCCAAGAAACTATGAATCTCGGATGGCATCTTTGGAGACTTCCATTTTATCACCGCCTCCACCTTTGCCGAGTCCACCATAATCCCTTCAGGAATCACTAGATGACCTAAAAACTAAACCTCATGCAACCAGAATGCGTATTTGGAGAACTTAGCATACAACTTCTCCTTCCTTAACGTCTCCAACACTTCCTGAATGTGAGCGGCATGCTCCTCCTCTATCTTCGAATAAATCAGGATATCATCAATAAACACAATCACTAATTTATCCAACATCGACCATAACACTCGATTCATCAAGTCCATAAAAGCAGCTGGCGCGTTGGTTAAACTAAAAGACATAACGAGTACCTCGTAGTGTCCATAAAGCGTGTGAAAGCTATTTTAGGAATATCTTGCTCCTTCACCTTTTATCTGATGGTAACTAGATTGAAGATCTATCCTCTAGAACCAACTGACACCTTGGAGCTGATCAAACAGATAATCAATTCTCGGTAACATGTACCGATTCTTCACCGTCAACTTGTTCAGCTCGCGGTAGTCTATGCACATCCTGATTCTACCATCTTTCTTCTTCACAAATAGGACCAGAGCACCGCATGGAGAGATACTCAGTCTAATGAACCCTTATCAAGTAACTCCTGCAGTTACTCCATCAATTCTTTCATCTCGATCGGAACCAACTGATACGGTGCCTTAGCAACAGGTTGGGCACCCGGTATCAAATCAATCTGGAACTCAATCTCGTGGTCCGGTGGCACACCTAGTAAGTCTTCTGGGAACACGTCCGGAAAGTCACACACAATCGATATGTCGGACAATTATGGTGTTGGCGTATCCACATCCTACATGTAGGTAAAGTAGGCACTACATCCACGCCTCGTGCACTTTCCGCCACCGCCATCAAAATCACTTTGGGAATCATAGTGTCCCGATCACCATAAACCATCACTGAACTCCCGTCATGCGCTGTCAATCGAATTATCTTCTTGGGACACACAATCTTCGCCTCATAGTCCACCAACCAATCCATTCATAGGACTACATCAAACCCGCATAAGGTCATGACGAATGGTCTAACAAGAACTTATAACCTTCTAATTCACTTCACAACCTTCTATCATCTCAAAAATCTTAGTAGACTTACCTATGGTAGTTTGTACATCGAAGGACTTATTTATACTCCTACTACTAACAAGCAATTTTTGCACGGAAAGCAATGGAAATAAAAATTTTACTAGCACTAGAATCAAATAACACAAAAGAAAGATTTTGATTTACTAGAAACGTACCTGACACAACATCGGGGTCCGTCCTAACCTCGACCAACCTGTAGCTGCCAGGCGTAACGACTTATAGAGCTCAGTTAAAATAACAGGATTCAAACTTGCTTGTGTGTACGTGCTTGTTCTAAGTAGATGTCATCGTGAATGCTCTGGCGCTTGCCCTTTGTCCCTCAGTCCTGACTGCCTTCTTCCCTGCTCCAGAACTTTCTGCCCTCGGCTTCTTACATTCCCGACACATGTGGCCTTCCTTGCCACAAGTATAACACCTCCTTACCCCGCGGTTCTTCGCCACATGTACGGTCCTCCCACACAGGAAACAAACATTGGATCCCACTCTAAATTCCCCAGCATGCTCCCTTCCACTTGTTTAGAGCAGCCCCACCACGTCCAAATCGCTTTCCGTTCCAAGTTCATTCACCACCGCCTTTCCTGCTCACCTCAGCCACCACCACCTCATGCTCATTATATAGCCTCCCTGCCAGATCGACCGCTGACCTAAACGTACTCGGTCGGGCGGAAATCAGGTGCCTGCGAATGTCTGCCGGCAAGCCTTGAATATACCTTTTGATCTTTCGTGATAGAGGCGTCACCTGATCAGGCACCAGCTGTGCCAACTCAATAAACTTGGTGGTGTATTGCTGATGCGTCATGGTTCCCACCTCTAGCTATAGGAACTCCCTTTTAATCTTGTCCATCTCTCAGTGAGAACAAAACTCCTTAATCACCAACTTCTTTAGCTCCGCCACCTCATTCTCCTGATAGCCTTGCTACCCTCAGCTTGGACAATATTGTCCCACCAGCAGAAAGCTAAGTCCACAAACGAGTGGGTGGCAAACTTCACCTTCTGATCTTCCTGGCACTCGCTGATATCAAGAACAACTTCCATCTCTCTCACCCATGAGTGAGCAGCAACTTCAATGTCATTACCATCAAAGGTAGGGAGCTTACATCTTTGAAATGCCCTGTAGTTACAGTCTCATGCTGCCACAGGCACAAGCTCCTCCTCTTCCTCTTCATTAGTAGAGGCAACCGTCTCAGTCTTTGGTTAATCTCTTTATCCCATGGACCTTCTCCTCCCCTCCCTTTCTCTTTCTCGTACCGTCTTGATCACTTTGGTCACCACAGATGGTAAGATCGTTATGTATGATTTGGTGCACCTCCTCCATAACAACCTCCTTCACTAAGGGTCTCAAGTTAGCACTCTCATCCCCAGCCTCCGGATGAGGGGTCTTGGGTTCTTCATGAGCCACCTTTTCACCTTGAGGCCTTCCTCTTGTGGCCCATGGTCCAGCACCACGTCCACCATGACCTCCACCACATAAAGCCTTTGATGACCTACCACTGACCATCCTCTAACACACTATAAGATTCAAACCCTAACATAGTCATTCAAGGGACTAGCTCAGTTTATGTGAACTATAGTATGTCCCTAATTATAGTGGCCAGTTGTGATTAGCCACTTACTTTACTTTTCATACACCAAGCATTTTCTATCCTGACCACATTAGTATCTAAATCTTAAAGGCACACGGATCATATAACATGTGCACATAATACCAGTTAATCATTAAGAAAATACTTGATGGCACGCAGCTACTCAGACTGGCATCCCTTCCCTTTCGTCCTATTTTCAGTTTAAGTTTAGGTTTCTTTTGAAAATTTTAACGTGTTTCACTTAAAATTTGGCTCTAATACCAACTTGTAAGGCCCTGTTTTCGGGACCCTCATAGCTAGTCAATCATCGCCCAAAAACATACATATAATTTTTTATATTATTAAAAACATTGCAGTGGAATAAACTTAAACCATTCCATTTATTAATAATCGCATTTGCAAAATAATACAACATTGTTAACAATTATAAAACATCATTTGTTTGCATTACAATGCAAAAACAGAATCGTTATACAAAATGGATGTCATCCCAAACTAGCCAAGTAGCCGCCCATGTCATCCTCAGGAACCGTCACCTACCAACTGGAAACACATAAAAGTCAATGTTGCTGACCGAGTTCTACTTTTTCAATAAAATACTTTACTTCCATTTAAAACCTTTCTTTATTTTCATACATGATCATACATCATACGTATACATAGATAATATCATTATTATCTTCCTCATATTCATTACTTTCATTCTTTACTTCTTTCCGGATAAGTGTCATCAGTTATATCCAAACATATGCACAAATCGGGTACTGGGCCGAAGATCATAAATAACTTCCATAACGCGCATAGCATGGCACTAGCACCGGGGTGAGTATCCACTATCATCCATGTACTATACAACTGGTCGGTCAGAAAGCCTGGACCCCATGTGTATCCTTATAGGTTAGCTAAACCACACACAATTGAGCTAACAACATTTTAGAGTCGTACACCTCTGTACATTTGCTTACAAAACTTTCTCTACTTTCACTTTCATTAATGCATGCATTCTTTCATTACGTTCCTCTTTTCATTATATTCCGCTTTATGTTACATAATACTTTTCCATTTACATTCACGACTATGCCATGTAAAGCCATGGAAAATAAACATACATAATAAGAAACATAAACATAAACATAACCATAACCATAATATCATCATACACATCACATCATCATGCATGCCACATCACATAATCATCATCATATATGACCTCATAAAGTCAACTTTCATCACCCCCGGGAACCTCCCAAATCAAAGACTACACTTAACATTTTCCCCAAAAATTAGAAAATAGTTCTAAATCTTAGGCGCATGGGCACTATTGGGGCGCATGGCCAACACTTAGTCATTTTGGGCAACATTTTAGGCGCATGGGCACTATGCAGGCGCATGAGTGCCTAGGCGCATGGGCTTTTTGGGCACGTGGGAACACTTAATAAAATTCATCCTATATCTAGGCGCATGGTTACTATTTGGGCGTATGAAATTTGGGCGCATGGACACACTTAGACAGTTTAAACCATTGGGCGCATGGGCCACTATTTAGGCGCATGAGTAGTCAACCTATACTATAATCATTCCAATTCAGTCCCAAACATCAATCTAACATGTTCTAAGCTTAGTTCTAACATTCTAAGAAATAAAACATGAGTATAACACAATCATAACAACATATATCACCCAAAATCAAACCCACCCATACTCATACACACACATACATATAGGTACACACCCATATTTAAAAAAACAATTAAACATGCCTTTCTAGCCCTAAAACCATGTAAAATAAGTAAAAAGGGGTTCTAGAACTCACCTTAGCAGCCTTTGGTATGACTTCCTTCAAAACCGTTTGCTAAAAGCTCAAACACCTAAAACCCACCAAAACACACAATCGAACACATATAATCACACAACCAAGGCATAGGCCAGTTAAAAACATCTAAAAACCAAGAATTCTTACCTAAATTCAAAATTCATCTTCTTTAAAAATCCAAACTCTTCGGCTCTTATCTCTCTCTCTCTCTTAAATATCTGATTGCAGAAAGGTGAAAGTAACATGGTATGGCGGCCATGTTGCTTTATTCACCAACTTTTGAAACTTTTGTCCTTTTTGACACTTTTAACCACTCAACTAGGGTTTTATTGCATTTCATTTTTATTTCTTGCTTTTATTCTTTTCTTTCTTGCCTTTAAAAATATTCAGGTGTTATAGTACCCTAGAATCAACATTTTCAATGATGTTTGTGGTAGAATGACACTTGTGAATCCTTAGTTGAGGAATCCCAGCCAGTTGCTTAGAGAGATCTAAATTAGAAAAATTTAGATATCACATTGAGGTTTCTCCCACCACATCAGCACAATTATCAAGCTTTGCTTGATCCAATGAGTGTGTGACATCATTAATGTTGTCTTCAATGGGATGATTATCAGCATCTAGAAATTCTTGATCACTGTCACCATCACCATTTTCTCCTACATTTGAAGCTCCTGCGTCTGGTTTTTGTACCTCAAAGATGGAATTTGAAGGCACCACAAATGTATCAATTGAATCTGTCATTATTGTGCTGATAGGTTCTCCATTTGCATGGTTAGTTACAACTAGAGCTGAAGTTGTGTATGTTGAAGGTCTTTTCAGCTCAAATCTTGGATCAGGATCACCTGTAGGTAGTATATATGTGGACCCTGAAACATTCTGACAAGATATGTTAAAATAGTTGGTAACTAAATCAAGATCAAATAACCAGTCATGACCATAACCATTTACACTGGGAGTGTGTTCATTGAAGGTCATATTGGTTGACTCATCAACTACTCTAGTTCTGAGATTGTATACCCTATAAGCCTTGGTTGGAAAAGAGTATCCAATGTAATGTGTAGCATCTGATTTCTCAACAAACTTGGCAATTTGATATTTGGTATTCTAGATGATGCATGGCCATCCAAATGACTCGAGTAAACCAATAAAAGGCTTTCTCTTGTGCCAAAGTTCGTAAGGAGTCTTAACATGTGTCTTAACTACTAAAACTCTATTTTACATATAGCAGGCAGTGTTGAATACCTCTGCCTAGAAGGTGATGGGTAGTTTAGAGGCAGACAATATAGTTCTTGTAGCTTCAATAAGTTTCCTTTTTCTCCTCTCAGCAACACCATTTTGCTGAGGAGTCCTCGGATCATTGTATTGTCTTGAATTTAGTTTCTTGATCATATCTTACGGTTTTGACCTTGTGATCAAATTGATTCTCAATATTTAAGATGAATTCTTAAGAATCGCAAGGGTCTCATCCTTAGTTTTAAGAAAGAAGACCCAAGTAAATCTTGTGAAGTCATCTGTGATCACCAAACAATAAGATGTTCTTCCTAGACTCATTATGTTGGTGGGGCTTAAAAGATCCATATGTAATAACTGTAAGGGAGTATTGATGGAGTTTCTTTCCTTTGGCTTGTGAGATACTTTGTGTTGCTTCCCTTCCAAGCATGCAACACAATGATCATTACTTGTAAACTCTTTTTGTGGCATTCTAGTTACCAACTCATTCTTACTTAGTTTATTCATGTTCTTAAAATTTATATAGCACATTCTTTTATGCCAGAGGAAAGACTCATCACTATTTGCTTTAGATAGAAAGCATGAACTTCTCTTAAGGGATATGTTTCTTGCAAATCCAACTTGTACACGTTCCCTTTCCTAGGGGCTCTGAGCAGGATATGCTCACAAGGAATGACCACCCTATGCTTGAGAACAATGCACTCATGCTTAGTAAAGAGCATGTTATGAATTTGATCACAAAATTGAGATACACTCAAAAGATTGTATCCAAGCTCCTTGACGAAGTTTACCTTCTTAATGCTTACCTTACCATTTCTAACCTTGCCCCTTCTAGTAATGTAACCACCAGTCTTTGCTCCAAAAGCAAGTGTTCCTCTATCAATCTTTTCAAACTTGTAGAGTAGTGACCTATTGCTTGTCATGTGCCTGGAATAACCACTATCAATGTTCTATACGTTTTTGTTTGTCTTTAGTTGTCCCTGCAAAAAAGAGATGGTTAGTTACATTTGGAAACCCAAGCCTTATTGGTCTTGCGCTTATCAAAAGAGGTTAAAGGCAATGCAATAGTAATAGAACCCATAATCATGTTTTGAGGATCATTTGCTGATGTTGATAGAGAACTTTCAGTCAATTGGTATTTCTTTGTCTTCCACACCACCTTTGGAAGCTTACATTTCACCTTCAACACTTTAGAAGTTTTGCTAACTTCAGAAGTTTTGATGACTGAACCTTCGGAAAATCATGATAACACTACAGCAAGCTTTAGTACTTCGGAGGTATTCCCTTCTTTTGAGGCCAAATCTTCTTCCGAAGGCAATTTTCCACTTGCCTTCATCTTCATTTTAGAGATTCCAGAAGGAAAAGTTTCTCCTTCCGAAGCTTGATTCTTCTTTAAAATCTTAGAGTCTCTTTCTTGGTCATGTGGATAGTACCTTTTGGATTGTAAGGACAATCTTTAGCAAGATGAGAGGCACTCACACACATGAAACAATCCATTTTCATTTTCCTAAGAGCCTTCTATTGTGAACAAGGCTGAACTTGGTCACTTTCCTTTACCATCTTCATCTTTGCAAAAGCTATGGAAGTTCCTTTAAGGTGAGAACTTCCTTGGAGTTGGATGGTTCAGGTTGTGTAATAGTGGTACACAACTGATCAGCCTTTTTCTTCTTGCTGGGATGATTTGAACATAAACTCGAACTCCTGGTACTAGAGTTTAAGTTAGTGTATTCAGTCTCACTACCTCAAATCTTACAGAGATAAAAACTTGTTTCTTCTTAGAGTTGAAGGTGGCCTTGATCTCTTGAGACTTCTTTGCTTTTCTGGCTCTTCTTAATCAAGTTCTTTCTGATAGGCTTGTTCATCCTAACCTTTTTACTCTCCTTAGAAGAATAGTTTCCCTTCTTACAATCATTTTCTTCAATCTTCTTAGAGGCATTCTTCGTTATCACTTCTTCATCCTCTTCAGTCAAGGGGTCTATGAGAGGAAGCTCATCTTCAAAAGTTTTAATCCTAGGAGATCTCATGGACAAGATTGTGTGTAGAGGAGCTATCTCACTAGATCTCAGTCCCTGCTTATTCTAATAACAAAATTTTGCATGCAAGGATGAGGATATTATGTTCTTAAAGGTCTCTTCTTCAAGAATACATATTTCTACCCTAGCTTTGCTGATCACAAGCTCAGCCTGGCATTTAGTCAACTTAGTTATGAGATTTTTTATTTGAGTCATGTAGTTTGTAAGCTCATGTTAAAGAGATGAAATGGTTTTCTCTAAGTCCTTTATCTGTAGTTTATAATTATTTTCAACACTTTTAAAATTAGATTTTAAGATATTTAAGGACTCAAGATCATATCTCATCTCTAAGTTGTAGGACCTATATCTATAACCTTAGCAATGCATTTAGGTGTAGAAAGATGTTACAATACCTTTGCTTCATTACAGTCAGCCATCAATGCTTGGTTTTGACATGCATCTTCCACCTGAAAGCTCCAGTCAAAGCCTCCTTCTTCAAGAACAACTATAGCTTTTGTGAGTTGTCAAAGTATCATATAAGATGATTTTGTGGTTCTATGCTATCCTTTTTAACCATATGTACGGATGAACTCAGTTGATTGCTAGAGTTACTGGATGAACCTTGCATGTTCACCTCTATCGAGTATCCATTGAGAATACCATACAAGTCTATCAGGGTAAGAGTCTTAAGGTTCTCAGTGTTCTTGATAACAACAAAATAATGTGTTAATTTCCTAGGAAGAGAGGACATAAACTTCCTTACAATGTCCTTGTTCTCAAGAGTCACTCTAACATCCATTAGAGTGTCCACAATCTCAACATACCTCAAGTATTGTTAAGTTGTAGTTTCACCTGTTTTAAAGGAGAAGTTCTCAAACTACTGCTTCAGGATATCCTTCTTGTCCTCCTTGGCTTGAGGTGACCCCTCATACATCAGCTTCAGTGCATCCCATAACTATTTAGCTCTTTTGCACTTCTTGAAGCCTTTGTATATGGACTTTGAAAGAGAAGTTTGAAGCGTTGTCATGGCCTTCTGATCAATCTCAACTTTCTTCCTGTTTTCATCATAATAATCAGCCACAGCCTTTGGAATCAAACCACCTCCAGCAGCAGCTGAAGAGATGCTTGGTATGTAAGGTCCTGAGACAATAGATTCCCACATCCTAGAGTCTCATGACTTGATGAACGCTTCCATCAATTGGCACCAAGTGTCAAAGTCTTCAAGAGTGATCAGTGGGAACCTTGTCATGGTTTCAGATTCCAAATCAGCTTTAGTGATAGCTTCCATTTGATATGTTAAGTATTTGGTGTGTGTGTGAGGGTTCTTAACATGGTGAGAACATGAAATCAAGAGCCTAGAATGCTCTGATACCAGTTAAAGGACCATTTAAGAGG